>JAJMFO010000005.1:0-109284 GCA_030574715.1 Xingzhongia strasburgensis
AAACTCTATCAAAAGGTCAACAGAGAAGAGAGAAACTTTAGTTTAACATGAGGCATAATTTTATTTCAAATCGGGAAATTTTCGCGCACGGTATCACGTGACTACAATTTAGTTGTTGAGTTTTGCTGACGCCTTCAAATTTTGTTGTATTTGGGCGGATGGCGCAGTTGGTAGCGCGTATGCCTTGCAAGCATAAGGTCATCGGTTCGACTCCGGTTTCGTCCACAATTCCTTTTTTTTTCGGATTTGTTTTTTTTTTTGCGTCTTTTGGAACAAAAAAGATATAGTTATGGCCCTGGTGTTTAAGAAGGACATTTATGTGTATATTTGGTCTTTTTTGCTCTCAAATTGACCGCAAAACGATCAAAAGACGAAGCGGACTTTCATTTTCGATTTTCCTTTTCTTCGGGGTTTGAAATGCCGGGGTTAAACTAAATTTGGTAAAAAGTCGGAGGTCTGAGGAGTTTGGTTTTATACATTTTTTTTATGTGTCAATTGTTGAATTTTACATAGGTTTGTTTGATCTTATTTATTTATTGTTGTAATCTATACATATCTAGTCAAAGAAGTAGGGTTCCGTCATTCATCTATTTACCATTTGCTTAAACATTCATAACACCCATAGAGAGTTCTTCAACAGCTTGATATTAGTTTTAAGGTGTATTTTAGATAAGAAATTGAAACAAAGATAATCAGGATGCTGTCATTCAAAGTTCCATGGTTCATCACAGTGATGGGGACAGGGATCTCATCATCGATATTGTACAATTTTGCCTATGAGGCCCATTGGCTTCGGATCCTGAGTTATATCATGTTTGGAATCTGTTCAATATGTCTCTTATGGACCACAATACTGTTTGCATATTCTATACGGAGGGCTCCTGATTTCCGTCATAAGATTTTTTTCGATTTGAATCATAATGTGTTCATTGGTTGCTATGCCATGGGATATACTAGTTGGTTGAACTATATGAATATTCTGGTAGGTGAAGAGGCACCAATTTTCATTTATGTCCTATGGTGGATATCAAATATATTCTCCTTGTTCACAGCATGGATCATCTTCTTCTGCATCTTACAAAAAACTGAAATCCAAACACAGAATATAACACCAACATTATTATTACCATTGGTTTCATTGACTGTGACATCATCATCTGGAGGTGTGATAACACCAAACTTACCACATGAACTCAGGATGTCCACCATGATCATATCATTCTTCCTTTGGGCAAATGCTATGGTTTCATCTTTTATAATATTGACCATATATTTCCACAGAGTGCTTATAGAGAAACTGCCCATCAAGGCTCAGATCTTCACATCATTCATTCCTATTGGGTTTTTGGGACAAGGTGCATATTCAATTCAGCTATTTGGTAAAAACTACCATGACTATGTTATATCACAGTCCGGAGATTCAGGAGTGATCGAGGCCCTGATATTTCAGTATACTTCAGTGCTAGCGGGGATGTTCCTCGAGGCAATGGGGATATGTGTGATCTTCCTAGCAGTGGCATCGGTGCTGTCATATGGGAACCATCACTACCATTTCGGGTGGTGGGCGATGACTTTCCCACTAGGTACTATGTGTCTGGCGTTCAATGAGACCTATGCAATTATGGAATGGAAGACATTCAGAGTGCTGTCGGCGATATTAGGGGTCATAGTGGTGATGATAGTGGTGATGTGTCTTCTGATGAGCTCTTGGGACGTGCTCAACTGGGCTAAACTGCGCAGAGAGATGAAAGCAGACGAGGAGGTCAAGATAGACACTGCGGAAGAGCTGGAGGGCGATACTGTGTGAGAGCTCAAGTTTTTAATTTGCATAACAACGTATAGAAATCCAATAATTCATTCTGCATCTGATATGAGACGTAAATGCAAATGCGCCACAATCAGCCACACTTGATGACAAATTTTCGAACAGTGCGCGAACTCGTTTGATTTGTAATTTGTAATTTTCGGATTTTGACGTCAGATGTATATAAGAAAACCCATAAATAATTTAGTTCATCTCTCTTTGTTCCCACCGTGTTGTATGTCTTTCAAGCAGCAGTTTGTCCGCAATTTCTCCAAGATGGCTCCTATTGGCAAACACTACGACTACCTTGTTATCGGTGGGGGATCGGGCGGTGTCGCCTCCTCCCGTCGTGCTGCCTCTTACGGTGCAAAGACTATATTGATTGAAGGTGGGCGCATTGGTGGGACATGTGTCAATGTCGGGTGCGTGCCCAAGAAGGTGATGTGGTACGCCTCAGATGTCGCCAAGACCATTGGCGAGGCTAAGGAGTACGGGTTTGACGTTGATCCAAAGCTGGCCAACACATTCAACTGGGAATACTTCAAGCCAAAGAGAGACGCTTACATCCAGAGATTGAACGGTATTTACGAGAGAAATTTGGAGAAAGAAGGCGTTGAGCTTCTATATGGATGGGCCAAATTCAACAAAGACGGTGCTGTTGAAGTTGCCAAACGCGACGGTTCTACCGAAACGTTCACTGCTGACCATATTTTGATTGCTACTGGTGGTAAACCTGTCCCAGCAACGATCCCAGGTGCAGAACATGCAATTGACTCTGACGGGTTCTTTGAATTGGAAAAACAACCAAAACGTGTGGCAATTGTCGGTGCTGGTTACATTGGTATCGAATTTGCTGGGTTCTTCCACGGATTAGGATCAGAGACTCATTTGATCATCAGAGGTGAAACTGTGTTACGTAAATTCGATGAAAGTATCCAGCACACAATCACTGATCATTATGAAAAAATTGGTATCAATGTCCACAAGAAGTCACAAGTTAAAGGTGTGGAAAAATTGAGCTCTGGCGCTTTGAAATTGTCCATTGATGATGGTTCTGAATTGGAGGTTGATGAATTGATCTGGACTGTTGGTCGTAGATCCTTCTTGGGGCTTGGTTTGGAAAATGTTGGTGTCCAAGTCAGTGATAAAGACAAGATTATTGTTGATGAGTTCCAAAAGACGACAAGTGACAAGAACATTTACTCTCTTGGTGATGTCACTGGTGAAGTTGAATTGACTCCTGTGGCCATTGCAGCTGGTAGAAAGCTATCCAATAGGGTCTTTGGTCCTGAAATCTACAAGAACCAAAAACAAGATTATACCAACGTTCCGAGTGTTGTGTTTTCACATCCTGAAGCTGGATCTATTGGGTTAACTGAAGATGAAGCCAAGAAGGAATATGGTGAAGAGAATTTGAAGATTTACAAATCAAGATTCACTCCAATGTACTATGCCATGTTGGAACACAAATCCCCTGTCAGTTATAAATTGATCTGTGCAGGTCAGGATGAAAAAGTTGTTGGTTTACATTTAGTTGGTGATGCATCATCAGAAATCTTACAAGGTTTTGGTGTTGCTATTAAGATGGGTGCCACTAAAGCTGATTTTGATAGTGTTGTTGCTATTCATCCAACTTCTGCTGAAGAACTAGTCACTTTGAGATAACTACATGGTCATGTCCATGTCATACAAAATAAACTATAGGTAAAATATACATCTTTTCTACATGTTTTGGAATTGTACAAATTACCTAGTGTATTTTTGGGGATGAGATTAAATTATAAAAGGATAAATCAACTAAATTTAAGCTTTCAAAGAAGAAGCTCTTCTCTTTTTAACTTCAGCCTTTTCAGCTTTACGTTCGTGTAAACGTTGAGCCAATAATTGAGCGTATTCAGCAGCTTGTTCTCTTTGAGATTGAGCATTTCTAATCTTCAAAGCTTTCAAGTGACGTTTTCTTTGTAAAGTTTGTGGAGTAACTAAACGTTGAATCTTTGGAGCTTTAGTATATTTCTTGTCACCTTTAACAACTTCTCTTCTAACAACGTATTGTCTAACATCATCTTCCTTGGTCAAACCAAAGAATTTTCTGATGTTGTTGGCTCTTTTTGGACCTAATCTCTTTGGGACTTGGACATCAGTCAAACCTTCAATTTCAGCATCACCTTGTTTGATAACAACCAAGGACAAGACAGCTAAATCTGGACCGACAATGGCACCTCTGACGGACTTTCTCTTTCTTTCACCAGTTCTTCTTGGTCTGTAACAAGAGTGACCTTTGGCTAATAATAATTTAACACGGTTTGGTAATAAAACACCTTGTTTCATTGGGAAACCTTGTTTGTCGTTACCACCAGAGATCTTGAAGATGTAACCTTTGAATTCATCACCAACAGATTCACCTTCAACTTCTTGGCCGATTCTCTTTTCGTAGAAGACACGCAAACGGTGTTCATCATCGATATCGACGGTTTTTTGAGAACCGTTAGCTGGGTAAGCAATGTTCAACTAGAGAATAAAGTTAGTATTGGTTTTAAACTGAATGTGAGATCTGAGCAGAGGCAAGAGAGTTGGAAATGTTGCGGTTTTTGTAGCATTGGTGATTTGTGTGGGAAACTTCGATGTGAATGTATGAGTATGAAAAAGTCCTCTCTTTAGATATTATTGTGGTTCAAGAAGACATAAGACACAAGTAACTTCCTGATCGAAAATGGCTAAGCCTGAGGTGCAAATATTGATATGTCTATTTTCATTTCGTTCTTTTGATAGATCGTTTTGTACATCTGTAATCCTTCAAAGTAATAATCTTCAAAACCTTTAAATCATAACTTGACTGGTAAACATGCTCTTTTGATGCCCGGAAAACCATCATATCCCATTCTTCCCGCTCTGTTCAGATATACCCTCACTAGTTAATCCCATCTTCAACATACTTTCATGATTGCTGCTGTTTATTGTATCCTCAGAATAATCCAAAACAAAATATTATCCGTTTAGTAGTGAAATAAATTTCAACAATTTCCAATTTTCGCACCAGTACTACCGTTTGAGTGGGTTACCAATTCGTATACTTTCCGCATTAGGGTGTTTAACTTGGTTTGTGGTCTTTACCGAAACCTCGCCAGCTTTGCGTTCCCGCTGAAACAAATTCGCGGAAGTACACGGTTGGTGCCACATTTACGCTTTGGGTGACTATTCCATCCATACACCATCTGAAGCTATCCAAGGTTAGCCCTAACTCAGGGCTAGCGGTCAAATTAGACCTGCATAATAAATGCAAGATCTCTGTGAGTTTTAACCTGTCACTCATAACTACATTTGTTTGCACTTCATAAAACACAATCATCAATTTTTGGAATATCAATTAGACATACTTTATTTAGAAGTTTCCTTATTTCTTATCATTATCACTAAATTTGATCCTCTTAGAAGCAGTACCGTCAGACTCACTACTGTCTTTGTCTTTGTTCATTCTGGTATTCTGCAGTGGAGAATCAGTATGTTCGTTACTCAAACTGTTCAGCTTCTTGGACAGCTTCCCATTACCACCACTTAAATTCACTTTGGCATTATTAGCACCTGGGTTCGGCAGCAGATGCACTGGACCAGCAGAATTTGGATATGGTGTATTCCCAGACCCAAATGGAATATTCCATTCATTCGAGTAAAAGTTGATTGGCGAAGGGAACAAATCAGGAACATATCGTGAGGGCAATCCACCTGTCAATGGCGTCTGTTCACCATTCATAACTGATCTATAGGCCCCATTGTTATGTTGTTGTTGGTATTGAGGGTTTGGTTGAGGTGGAGGCAGTGAAAACAATCCAGAAGGTAATGTCGCCGAGACCGGGGTAGAGTTATTTGATAAAATTCCCAATCCAGCTGGTTTCCCGCTATCTTCACCACTTTTACCACTTTGTGGAGTCTGCTGCCCATCTCCTGAACTTGTCTTGGAATTGGATGTATCATTCTTAGAAGTATCTATAGCACTCACAGTCATGGCACTTTCATTATTATGATTCTTTTGATTGTTTTGATTGGAAGCAGCTTCAGGAGGTCTTGTCACTTCAGTAGGAATCTCCACCCTTAAAATTGGTCTGCTTCCTATACTATTATTCAAAGAACGAGCACGAGCAGAATTCAAAAAGGGGGAATTTGAGACTGGTTTATTAGAGTCTGATCCCAAAGGGGTGCGTACTTCCGAAGAAGAGTTATTAGAGCTCATTTGGTGAGGAAGCTGTGGAGGATGCTGATGAGTCTTGATTGGTGTATCTGGAGGGAAACTAGAGACTTCATATGAAGAGTTTTGTAAACGTGATTGAGATGGGGCTGCTTGGTTCTGGTTCTGGTTCTGTTGATGTTGGTGCTGTTGTTGATGGTGATTATTTGACTGTATGTGAGGGAAGTTTGTATGCGTTGACGCAGGAACAGTCTCAACGTTTGGGGGTAATGGCTGTTGAACAGGCTGACCCCAGTTTTGAGTTTGCATACGCTGCAGAACGTGTAGGGGTATAGGTATATTGTAGGGTCCCATCATATATTGCTGCTGTTGTTGATGTTGCTGTGGGATTTGCTGCTGTTGTAAGGCAGCTTCTTGTTGATGATTCTGTTGATTGGGTATGTTTTGGTATTGTTGTATTTGGTGAATTTGTTGTTGATGCTGTGATGACTGTGGTTGTTGTTGAGGTTGAAGTTGATGCTGCTGCTGTTGTGTTGGTGGTGGTTGTGGCTGTTCTACTGAGGATGGTCTCTGTATCATTTTCTGAGTATCTTGCTTGGTTGTGCTCTTTATAGGTGCCGTACTTCTTGTACTTCTTGCAGTCCTTCTTTTTTTGGAGACGGGCTCTGGGACTTTGACCTCTTCGTCTTCCTCATCTTCGTCGTCGTCATCTTCTTCACCGTCACTGGAGTTCTCGTTCTCATCCACAGACAGGTCCACCGATGGTATATTTCTTTGATGTGATCTACCGGTGGTCCCGGTACTTCTCACTCTTGATTTGATAGCGTAATCGCCATAATCTCCCGGCATCTTCAAATCATGAGAGAACTGAGGATCTTTATGACAGACGAGGAGGTCATCAATGTCAACTGAGCTGTACTCGTAGAATTTAGAGTTGTTGTTCCCGAGGATTATCACAGCGAGGTCCACCTGACAAAGCACAGCTAGTTCATGTGCCTTTTTGAACAAACCTGCTTTTCTTTTGACAAACGTCACCTTCCTATTACGCTCATCAGTGATGGGCTGGATAGAAATCTTTCTTCTTCCCATTGTTGATTATATGTGACAATGGATGCTGGGTAGATAGCAGGATAGTATGAACAATATAACACAAGGATTTGAAAAGAAATATAATTGTATGTGGTGGAAATAAATCAAAGCTAAGCCAGACAATAAAATAACAATTGAGCGATGGTTGATTAGGTTATGACTCTTGGTAGTCTGGAGATTCAAACGCGATGTCTGCCCACTTGGATCTTCGGGTAAACTCTTCAAAATTCGAGAAATGAACTTCTTCAACTTTTGACAGATTTGATGAAAACAATGATTTGTATGATGCCTGCAAACAAATATTCACACCGGACACAACAAAAACCACGGACTGGCAGGTTGCAAAAGATGTTCAAACTCTTCACTTCTTCACAGACTGAAACTATGGATTCACAACCAGTTATAACGGCTCTCTCCACAAGTCTAAAAATTTTTTGGTAAACAAACCTGCTCTCGCTTGATTGGTTTTGCGGCTAAAAATAGCAACTTTTTAGTTCAGTTGATTTGTGATATTTTTTCAAGAAAAGCTGGAATTTCGCGATTATTCCTTCATAGGGGGAATACGTCATAGGTGTTTCCTTATCAGGGTATTTGGCACATAAGTACGCCAAATAGAGCGCAAAATTACAAATAGGGAAATTTCGAGTCGCCAATTGGCGCTCTCGAGAAAATGCAATTTTCAGACTGGAAAATCAATAGAGATTTAGTTGAAGATTAGTACTAGAATCTGCATTTCTGGCCTTCATTTTAGCATCAAACTCATGTTCCAGAGATCTCTTACCTCTGGTATAGTACCACACGCCAGAAGAGTGCCACTTTCGGCTTTCTCCCAGCTCCAAAAGTCCAGTTTCCACACTTCCATCATTTCCTATAATGAGAACAACAAATCCAAGAAATCATCAAGTTCCCAAAACCCACAACAACAGGTATTTGATCCACGCTTCATTGGTATAACAAGAGATGTTTACATTCCAGTGTCATACAACAAACTATCTGGTCTTTTATCGAAACCGAGAACTCTATGGAACGTGCTAATAAGAAGGTTCTATACTTTCGGTTTCAACACTTTACAAGTTGGTTTGTTACGTTGGCAAGGTGGTGTCAAACCACAGTTTTTGCTATGGAAAAACAAGGCTATAGAAGCATACATCAACACCAATAAGGCTTTTGCATCAGGTAATATCAAAAAAGTTGAAAAGAATATCTCTGTTTGGGTTGAAAGATCTTTAAAATCAAGAATTTCATCAATTCCAAAAGATTGTAAACTGGATTGGAAACTAGTCAAGTTCAATGAAACTCCTAAACTCATTGCCTTCAGACCAGTCATGCTTCCAGGGAAGCCAGTTGAATTTGCTCAAATTGTCTACAAATTCAACACTCAACAAGAATTGATCAATTTGAATCTCAAGACTGAAAAGGTGAAGAAGATTGATAGAAATGTCATTGATTACGTCGGATTCGTTGTTGAACTGGATACGAACAATGTCTTGTTGGCAGGTACTGTTTTTGAAAATTCCCCATATGATAAAATCCCAAGACCTGAAGACATTGATCAAAGTATGATTTTCGAAGATATGAGAATCAATGGTGATATTTATAGAGCTCCACCTCAATTGGCCCAGCAGGAGTCAAAACAAGAAAACTGAGTGAACCCACTACAGCTGCATTAGTCATTTATTTGTATATACATCATTTGATTTTGTAAATAGAAAGAAATTCGAAGACCAATCAGTAGAGAGAGATTTCACATCTTGACGTTCTTGAATGCCTTTGCAAAACCTTCAGAAGGTCTCGAGTGTAATTGGTGTCCTTGATGTCTCAAGCTAGAGCTCTTCAAAGAAGAAGGCGCACTACCAAATTATCGTTTCTTCAAGAAAAAATGATGCTTGATGCTGAAAAATGCTCTTCTAGAAAAATGGAGTAGTACACGAGAGATTTGTAGTGATAAGAACCAGAAGACGAGGGATCACTACAACTTGAAAAATAATCTACTTCTATATTCCAATTGATGCCCATGACATTGCAATCTTTTTATGAACTATGATACATGATAATAACAACATCTTTCACTTTCCCTGACTCTTTGCCATCACATCAACATAACCTCTTTTTTGTCTTCTTCTAGTGGAAGCACCACCACCTCCGGTCAAATTCATCAACGAATCCAAATCCGAGCCACCACCACTAGGAGTGGCATTTCTCTTTGGACCACTAGGAGGACCACCAGGTGGAGCAGCAGGTGAAGGAGCACTAATAGACCCTGACTCAGACATCGATCCAGAACGCGGCTTACCAATATTTGATGGTTTCTTCTTCACAATAGGTGGTGGAGCTGCCTTTTGCTTTGCTTCAGCTTCAATTTTGGCAAGCTCTTCTGGACTCAAATTACCGTTGATCCATCTCCCTAATTTTTCATCATAATGGAAATTGGATTTCTCACCCAACTTGGCCCTATAAACAGTTGGCCCATTCTTCTTATCTTTACGCAACCAACCAAACCATCCACTTGTGTTACCTGCATCATCATGATCATCGTTGTCATCAACCTTTTTAGGCTTCTTACTCTCCTTTTTCGAATCCTTCTTCTTCTTATTTTCATCTTCTTCATCACTGTCATCGTCCTCATCTTCAACAAAATCATCATATTCATCCTCCTCTGGGATGTTGCTGATTTCATGATTGGTTTTTGGAGGCTCATATGCAGTGAACCTAGCAGAGGGTGGCTCGTACCCGTTTTGTGAGCCTAAGGAGCTAGAGATTCCTGAGCTTGGTGGGTTGAATTTAGACTCTCCTGGATTGTATGATTGACTCGGCAATGAATTCAAAGTAGAAGTACTATTCACAGTACCATCATTCGATAGCGGTTGATAAGGACTGAAATTACTCTCCTGTACAATAGGTGGAGCATATGGATTTGATGTCTTCCGTGGTGGGGCATATGGAGACGCATCAGATGGGATAGTGTTCTCTTGTTGTGAGCTGGGGGTATAAGATTTTGGTGTAAATCTAGTACTCTTCGTGGACACAGGCTCCACATGAGCAAGTGGGGGAGCATATGGGTTGATAGCAGCCTTAGTTATCTGAGGAGTCACTAGGGAAGAAATTTCACCTATTCCAAGATCAGTTTGAACATTCTCCTCGATAGCTTGCTCATTATCTTGATCCTCGTAATTCTCTTCCGGTGGATTTGGTAGCTCAGAATCAGGTAAATGATTTGGTACCTCAGAAGCAGGTAAATTGTCAGCTGAAACTTCATGCTCGGTATTAGGTATACCAGAATTTGATTCCTCTTTGATTGTAGACTCGCCACCTGTCGATGGGAAAGTATATTGGTTCTGAGAGTGATTTGACTCAAGCGTAGACTCTTCCCTAGAGACAGCTTCATGGCTCACAGGTAGATGTGCATCCGGTTTCGATGTAGGTCTAATTGGAGGCGAGGAAACAGGATCTGGGACAGGAGGTGATGCAATTGGACCAAGAGGGTCAATCGGATCATTTTGAGATAATCCAGAAGGTGGCAATGGAGCTGGGTGATGAGTAGGGTTCATAGGTGGTAAAGGTTTTATATAAAGCTGATCATCAATCGAGCTGGCATGTGAATGGAACGATGATCTTCTAGAACTCTGGTCAATTGGTGCAGAGACGGCATTAGCAGGAGGAGCTGCATACCTTGAAGTTTTACCCTTAGGTGATCTTGGTGCTGATGGATAGCCCTGGTATGAGTTTTGACGATTCAAGACAGGAGGAGCCTGGAAGGGCAATGGACCGGCAGGGACCGTCTTACTCAACTCATCAAAAGGTACAGCACTTCTCGAAGCCGCTGGAGGACCATATGGTTTCTTTTGTAAATCAGCAGCAGGGGTGTAGGCCTTCGGTCCTTGGCCCATTGACTCAGAAAAACTAGCAGATGATGGAGCATATGGAGAACTATGACGAGGAGGACCAGCCAATGGCCTTGGCAGTATTTGAGAATCATGGCCACCAAGCGACACGTTATGCATAGAAACCATAGATGAAGTACGAGACACACTTGGGCTGAATTTGCTAAAGACACCGGTATCCTTCTTTTCAGCGTTGAGTTCATCTCCTGAGATCAGCTTGTTGAGACTCTTATCCAAAGTGCCCCATACTCTCTCCAATTTAGGTTTAGCAAACCAGCTATTATCAGTAATATTTGAGCCTGCAAGTCTATCGGATAATAATCTCAAATGATACAAGGCACTTGCATCCGTTTTCTTACCGCTCTTGAAGCTGGTGCCCGCCATATCGAGGTACTTCTGAGCTTCACTTAACATGTCATATTCAGCGAGATAGTAAGCGTGTTGTAACAAGATATTAGATAGATCGACTTGAACTTTCTTTTCCTGTAAAATGAGCCCATAAATTTCCAAATATAAAGTAGACTTCAAAGAAGTCCAATCTTGGAAATGATCCAATGGCAAGTCACCCATCATGAACAAGATATAACCAGCAACAGATTCCCCATTGGATATCAAGAACTCACCGAATAGCTTCAAAAATTGAATCAAACAAGGAGGATTGTTCAAAAATATTGCGGAACTGATTTCCTTCCAGTTATTTATTGCGAAAGCTTTCTTTGTTGGTTCATTGAAAGATGCCACAACTTTTTCACAGTCACCAGCCAAGATCCTAAATAGTGTGGGTAGAATATGATCATTATCACCAGTAAACTCTTTGTTCAAGTAGCTTTCAACCATACCAAGCCAAGCTTCTTTATTGATCACACTGGATATAATCAAAGCCAATGAGAAATTTTCATGAGATAGAGCTAATTTAAGGGCCTCATTTTTTTGACCAGTGGAGATCAATGACACCAAATGTCTCTTACTCAAAGCTTGCAAAGCTGAACTAGAAGTAGACTCATTAAAAATCTGTGGAGCTTGATCATTATAATTCATAGTTCCACCAAGATTGAAAGGACCAGGTTGTTTTGATAACTTATGTTTTAAAAGCTGAATTAACAGAATTTCATCATTATCAGATTTTGATGAGCGAGTGCTGGATAACTCTTGAGTTCTTATATCCAAGAATTTCTCCACCAATGCTATATTCTTTTTAGATGCAATAGGGAAGTCAGTCAATAATGACTCAGAGAGGACTTTGTCAGAATTTATAACTTTGATAGAATTACCACCATACTGGAACGAGGTAGGTGGAATGAGATAGGATACTTTATTCCCACCACTCCAACTGAACAAAGGAAATTGCCTTTTCAAAAGCTCTTCAGGGTTCACAGTAGAAGACACAACAGAAGTCATCCTTTGCTGATACTGAACCGGTACCTGGGCAGCAGCCTGCTGAGGCCGTGGTTGTTGATATTTTTGTTGCATCTGAGGAGCACCAGTAACAGGAGCAGAATGAGCTCCAGGTTGCTGAGGAGGAGCCTGGTGCTGGAAGGGAGCATTGTGCTGTATGGTTGGAAGTTGTGGGGTAATTCCTTGAAATTTGGCAACGTTTGGATCATACTGAGCAGCAGAAGTACTTGCTTGTCTTGTATGATTTATTGGTGCATATTTCGACACATTTGGAGAAATCATATTTTGTAATGGTGATTTCGCCTGGGATGGAGCGAGTTGAGTATTGACTTGAGGCTTAGGTGGTACACCTCCTCCCGCATGAGGAGCATATTTATTCGCATTGCTCATTGATGGGGATGGGTGGGATGGAGCAGGTAGTGGTGATTGTTGTAGTTGAGCAGGTTGTAAAAATTGTGGTTGTTGTGGTTGTGGTTGTTGCTGCATCTGCGGGTGTAATGCACCATGATTAGCTTGACTTGTAACCGGTGGAGTAGCAGAAACAGAAGAAGGTGCATACCTTGAGTTTGTCGCTCTTGGAGATTTTGCAGCTGAAGGATGAGCACTAGCAGATACTCCCAATTGACCAGTAGATACTTCTTTTGGAGAGTTAACAACAGAGGCATTCGAACTTGGCTGAACTTGACCACCAAAACTTGGTAGCTGTTGTGCCTGACCCGGAATGCCAGCAGTTCCTGAAATAGAAGGAGCACGGTATTTATTTGTACTCGGTGGTCTTGAAGGAGGGCCCTTTGGAGGAGCCATAGCTTGAGGTGCAGCGTATGGTGATGGTTGAGAAGGTGGTTGGGCGAATTGGGCAAACTGACCATGTAGTGCTGGCTGATGTAAAGTAGCAGTAGAAGCCAGTGGACTGGCGGTCATATTCGAACCTCTTCTTCTGGCAGCAGGAACCACAGGTGGTATGGGTAATTCTTCGAAGAAGGAAGACTGCTTCTTTCTCAAAGGTGGGGTACTCCCTGCAGCACGGCCATTCGAAGGGACCGAGCTATAACCAGGGGTGATAGAACGAGGTCCATAGTTTGATGCAGGTTGGGAGCCAAAAGAAGCACCGGCATTAGGAGTACCAGAGGAAGGTGGTCCCATAGTAGGTAAACTTGGTTTTCTCGTCTCAACAGGGGAGACCATTGATGGTGGTTGCATAGCAGCCTGTTGATTTGAAAATTGCTGATTCATTTGTGCAAGAGATGGAACGCGAGAAGGTTTATGGACAGGACGTGATGGCATCAAATCAGTTGGGAAATCATAAGCATCAGACTTTTTCTTGTTCTCATTCAATTTTTGAAGATCAATATGATGTTGAGGTTGTTGGAAATTCTGATGTTGTGCATAAATGTTTTGCTGGATATTAGGTTGATAGCTATTATATCCATGCTGTTGTGTCACTTGCTGTGCCTGTGGTGCCTGCTGTGCATGTTGTGGTGGTTGATTGAAGTGATTGTAAGATGCAGGTTGAGCAACATACGGGTTTGGCGCATTAGAGGAAGTATAGTGCGTCTTGATGGACTGTCGTTGTGGTTCATTCTGTTTTGGGGCAGCAGGTGTGTTATCCAACTCATCATCCAAGAAATCATCATCTAAAAACTCATCATCCAAGCTCAACTTCTCTAATTTGGAAATTACGACATCAGGCTTATCAGAGGAAGCTTGTTCTGGGGCAGGAGTGGAAGAAGTCTGTTCCCAAGGCAGCGGTTCGGGTGTAGTCGAAGATGCAAATAAATCACCGCTGGCCTTTCCTGGCTCTTCTGTGCCGTTTGACGTGGAGACTTGGGCCTGCTCAATGGATTCTGACT
The DNA here is from genome assembly GCA_030574715.1 of Xingzhongia strasburgensis. Lineage (NCBI taxonomy): Eukaryota > Fungi > Ascomycota > Saccharomycetes > Phaffomycetales > Wickerhamomycetaceae > Xingzhongia > Xingzhongia strasburgensis. The sequence continues at coordinate 14,200 of JAJMFO010000005.1, forward strand.
CAGCACCCTTATTATCCCAAGGCAAAGCTTCACTGCCATACGATGAACCGAATAAGTCAGCATCTTCGTCTTCGAAATCCAACTGTTCAAGCTTGTCATTTACAGTAGGGTCTTCAGGTTGATCAATTGATTTAACAGCTTCTTGCTCAAGATCTCCTTGGTGCATACCTTCAACACTTGGAACATCAGTCGAAGCTTCAGCTGGCTTCTCTTCAGAACTCTTATCAACATTGTCAGTATTCAAGCCCTCCGGTACGATTGCTTTAGGTAACGCAGTATCACTTTCTTCAGATATGACAGTTTCAACATCTTTATTCAACTTCTCAGTATTGACAGCAGGTTGTTCTAATTCCTGAGGCTCACAGATGTTGACAGGTTCTTCTATCTCAAAAGACTTTTGATCTTCTATAGGTGTAGTTTCCGCAGGAATAGGAGTTGAGTCGACAACGGCAGGGGTCTCGCTAGAGGGTTGATCCCAAGGCAGTGCATCATTAGCAGAGGAGCCAAACAAGTCAGAACCATTATCAGTATTCAAAGACTCGTCATTTATATCAGGTACTGATTCCGATACCTCCTCAACAAGAGGTTGAGAAGGAGCAGCTTGTTGGATTGGATCAGGAACATCAACTTGAGCCTCCTCCGGATACATCTCTGTAACCATCCCAGTTTCGGCTTCAGCTGGGTGCTGTGAAGCTATGACTTCCTCATGAGCTTGTAATGGTTCAGTTGTGACACTCTTCTCTTCTGATGCTGATACTGTTTCTTGAAGGGAATGAGCCTCAGTAGGATCAACAGATGGCTCTATTACAGTCTTTGCTTCATCAGATACCACAGTCACAGGCGCATCTGTAGTTTCAGAGGCTTCAGCTTGAACAGAATTGGTGATAGTCTCATCGATAGCTTCTTCATTGTCCCGTATCAAGACTTCATTCTTGGCCAATTGATCTGGCTCAGCAATTTCTATTGGGGTGTCAGGGACGGAATCAGACGCAGCAATTGAGTCCGTTGATTCCCCATTACCAGGAATAGTAGACTCTTCTTCTCCATTGCCACCAACTTCGGCTGTAGAAGCAGCATTGTTCTTTTTATTCTTCTTCTTTTTCTTCTTCTTATTCTTCTTCTTTTCGCCAGTGTTGGCCGTGGATGTTTGCGTAGAGCTCTGTTGCCCCACCGCCACTGGATCCGCGGGTTCTGTGTGCGCTGCCACTTCCTTTTGTGACATTTGTTCAAGAGTGTCTCTCAGGCTGCGGAACAAATGTGATGTACAGCGGTGACTTTTGCCCTATGTTGGTGTTGTTGTCATTTTGATTCAGCGCTGTGTGTAAACGAATCGATTTGTCCCACCGAGATCAATCCAGGATTTCGGCCATGCACTCATAACCATCAATACTTTCGATTATATAAGCAATACTCTGATGATGTAATCCATCTTTAGCTCATCTGGTAAGCGCAACAGCTGACATCTTTTTTTTTTTTTTCTTTCCTTCTTTCTCTGGCTTTTCTTTTGATGAAAAATTGTTACCTGTATTTTGTCTTGTTTTGTTTTAGTTTGTTGATAAGTTTGATAGATTGGATAAAGAACGGTACATAATGGCTGTCGGTGTGATCAAGAGCAAGCCAAAAATGGCTCCGGAAAAGGAGCGGTTCCTTCAGTGTTGTTCCGACATCACACTTGAACTCATTGACTCTTTAAAGACATCTAAGGAAATCAATTTGAATGGATTAATCACCAAGAATTCCAAGAAATACAAATTGAAATCACAACCACGTCTTACAGATGTGATCAATTCTATTCCTGACCAATATAAGAAGTATTTGCTACCAAAATTGAAAGCCAAACCTGTTAGAACCGCATCTGGTGTTGGTGTTGTTGCTGTGATGTCTAAACCTCATAGATGTCCTCATATCTCATTCACTGGTAATATTTGTGTTTATTGTCCTGGTGGTCCAGATTCTGACTTTGAATATTCCACACAGTCGTATACCGGGTATGAACCAACTTCTATGCGTGCTATAAGAGCTCGTTATGATCCATATGAACAAGCAAGAGGTCGTATTGATCAATTGAAACAACTGGGTCATTCTGTGGATAAAGTGGAATATATTGTGATGGGTGGGACTTTTATGTCTTTGGATAAAGAATACAGAGAAGAATTCATCACACAATTGCATAATGCTCTTTCAGGGTATAATGGTACTGATTTAGACCAAGCCATTAGATATTCTCAACAATCATTAACGAAATGTGTTGGTATTACTATTGAAACAAGACCTGATTATTGTACTAGGACTCATTTGGATGATATGTTGAAGTATGGATGTACAAGATTAGAGATTGGTGTTCAAAGTGTTTATGAAGATGTTGCTCGTGATACTAATAGAGGACATACGGTGAAGGCTGTTAATGAAACATTTGCAATGGCCAAAGACACCGGGTATAAGATTGTGAGTCATATGATGCCTGATTTACCTAATGTTGGTATGGAGAGAGATTTAGCACAATTTAAAGAATATTTTGAAAATCCAGAATTTAGAACAGATGGTTTAAAAATTTATCCAACTTTAGTTATTAGAGGTACTGGTCTTTATGAATTATGGAAAACTGGTAGATATAAATCATATAATGCCAATGCACTTGTTGATCTTGTTGCTAGAATATTGGCAATGGTTCCACCATGGACAAGAATTTATAGAGTGCAAAGAGATATTCCAATGCCATTAGTTTCCTCTGGTGTTGAGAATGGGAATTTAAGAGAATTGGCACTTGCTAGAATGAAGGATTTTGGTACCAAATGTCGTGATGTTAGAACTAGAGAAGTTGGTATTCAAGAAGTTCATCATAAAGTTCAACCAGATCAAGTGGAATTAATTAGAAGAGATTATTATGCTAATGGAGGATGGGAAACTTTCTTATCATATGAAGATCCAAAACAGGATATTTTGATTGGGTTATTACGTTTACGTAAGGCATCAAAGAAGCATACTTATAGAAAAGAATTTACATCACAACAAACATCAATTGTGAGAGAATTACATGTTTATGGATCTGTGGTTCCTTTACATTCAAGAGATCCAAGGAAATTCCAACATCAAGGTTTTGGGACATTGCTTATGGAGGAAGCTGAACGTATTTCTAGAGAAGAGCATGGTTCATCCAAGATTAGTGTTATCAGTGGTGTTGGTGTTAGAAATTATTATGCTAGATTAGGGTATGAGCTAGATGGTCCATACATGTCCAAGAATCTTTATTGATGATTATGATGATGATTTTTTGTTTTCTTTATTTAACTGCATTTGTTAAGGGGGTGTTATAGAGGAGAAGGGGAAAGGTGGTTCAGTATATATAGTGGAATGTACTATTATTTATTTCATAAGCAGATACGTAGATACAAAAGTATACATAACACATTAATTAAAAGGATTCTAATCTAGTTTATAAAACTGTTCCCAAGCAGTGGCACAATGGTTCAAGAAACGTTGTTTATCATTTTCTCCCTCTCTTGTCAATTGGAATTTAAAGACATTGTTTTCCAGTCTTAGTTCAACATCAAGACTGGGTTTTTGATCTTCTTGTCCCATTCCAACTTTAGCATCTTCCTCTATGGCTGCACTTTCTGGGTCATCTTCATCTTCCTCTTCTGATTCTTCAGTGATTCTATCATTGGTTTTAGCACTGTGATTAGCATTTGTAGTCACTGTTTGTGGTTTTATAGGATCAAGATTGAAGAATTTCCGTTGAGCAGAAAGTGGTTGAGCTTCCAAAGGTGCAAATCTTGTTCCTTCACCTTCAAACACATCTGTTACATGGCTAACTTTCTGAGATTCTTGGTATTGTTTGAATTTAGCCCATTGATGTTGTTGGTATGCCAATTGTTGTTGATAACGAGCCAGTTGTTGGTGTGTGAGTGGAGGTCCTGCTCTTAAAAGGGAGGAAGGGTTGCGTAGAGTGGTGGCAGTCTTGGGCATTCTTCTTGTAGCAGGGGTGTTTCTCCCAGCTGTTGGAGGGTATGGGTACGGATATGCCGAGGTAGGCACCACCATTTGTCTTCTTAGCAGGGCAGCATCGTGTGGGGTTATAGGTGTCATTGTTGGTCTCTGAAGTTGTTGTTGTTGTTGTTGTTGTTGTCTTGAGATTCCAGCGGTCGTGGGCATTCTCTGTTTGGCCATCTTAAAATGCGGGCGTCTTGCCGTGGATGGTGTGTAATAATTTGCCGATACTGGCTGGACGTTGTAGATTGGTGCAGACTTGATGATTGGTCTTTGGGCGTTACTGGCGAGGTTGAGGTTCAATGGGGTGGGCACCTTGTCACGTTTGAAACGCTTGTTGGAGCCTGCTGAGGGGATTGAGAGCTGGTCCATGTTGTCTGTGAGCCCTGAGGTTGATGGTGTCTTGTTGTTGTTGTTGTTGTTGTTGTTGTTGTCATTATTCTTGTCATTATTACTATCATCATCATCATCAACCACAACATTCCCACCGGCACTGGCGATTCTCTGTGCGATGATGTGGCGCTGCTGTGCCTCGATGTTGCGGGAAAGCAGCACTGTAGTCTTCATTTTTGCACTGAGCGGTGGCAGCCCCGGGCTCACGCACTTGATGGCGATGTCTGCCATGTCTTTGGTGTTGTTGTTACTGCTGTCCGTCTTGTCATTGGCAGACTCTGAGAGATTGGAATGGTTGAGTTCCAGTGGTCTTGGGCGTTTCTTTTCTCGTTCCTCGGGCATTTTGGTTGAAAATTGATTGAATGATAAATGTATAGCTGGTTGTTGAAGTTGTTCTCAAAATGCCAGCTTGATTTTACCTGTGTCTTGTATATAAATCTGTGTAATTCCCATTTGTTTCATGTTTTGAGGCGTGTTTATTATTGGGCATCTCGGTATGCGCCGCAGTTCTGGCTTCACTTCACGGGATTTATTGGATTGTTGTTTGATGTCGGGGTTTTACTGTGGGTTCTGTGCTCTGTGGGGTTGTATGGCTGTTCCTGTCTGCTCTTGTTCATAGCTCTTCTTCCACCTCCCCTTTTTTTTCCATCTTTGTAGCTCTTCTACAGCCATAGCCATCATCCGCACAGAAAAGTATTAATTATCTCTATATAAATTATCTTTCTATCTGTAAATTCTCCCATAATAAAGAATAATCCACAGATGGCCGAGTACTACGACTCTCTGAACGAGCTGGCGGGCAGTGGGATGCTCAGTGCCCAGGAGGCGGCCCTGCTCCAGAACACCGGCCAACAGGTACGGCCTGAGTCGCCGAGAAGAAGCAGAAGACTCGACCAACGAGCACTACAAGAACCACCATCAACAATCCACAATATATCCCAGAACGAGCTCGATGCTGAACTTGCTGCCCTGCTGAAGGAGGCAGAGAACCCGCTTGATGTTCCCTTTGATTTCACCTCTTCCCTTAACCTGAACACAGACTCTAACACCACTAATCACGAGCTTGTTGACGAAGTGGACGAGGCTACAAGGGCACAGCAGACAAAGTACATCTTGGACATCTTAGACGGACCACTGGCACCGGACTTTGAGGATGACGAGTGGATTATGGAAGATGATGATGATGATGATGAAGAAGAAGAAGAAGAAGAAGAAGAGGAGGAGAAGGATGAAAGCGAAGAAGACGATGATGCTAATGATACTAACGAAACTAATGACAAAAGAGACCACCACAATCACCTAGTACAGCCCATCAACCCCTTCACATTCAAACCACGAACAGACTTCTCTCGTAGGTGGCAGGAAGAGGGCATCAACAGACTCGTTCCTGTCAAATTCACCCAATCATCAGAGGTCAAACTACAACCTTACAACGTCCCCACTATCAAACAATTCCATGAAAAGACACAACAAGAGACTCAAAAGGATCTTCAAACGCTCAAAGCTCTTCAATTCAGACATTTCAGAAAGATCAACATTGACAAGATTGAAAAGGCAAATAAAACCCCACAACGTGATGGAATCAAAATCACTCCTCATAATGCTGGAACTACAACAAATGACACAGGCGTGGAAATTTGTTGTACGTTTTGTGACAGGATCTTTAAAGGTCCAAAGGCATCCACTCATAAACAACAACATATCAAAAGAATCCATCCGGAACATTATATAAGGAAAAAAGGTGGGAAAAGAACAACATATGGTTTTACTTTATAACTGATATAATCATAAAAAAATTGCATCTACAACAATCATATAAAATTGTAGTATTGAAAATTACATCTAGACACAATTCAATCTTGTTCAGCTATAGCAACCAATCTTTCATCAATCTCTTCAGGTGTTAACGTAAAGAATTTACCATCAATAGCCACACCAACCTCAATATCATTTTTTCTAAATTCTGTACTTAGAGTATTACTAAACAAAATAATCCCTTCTTCAACAACTTGTCTCCAATCCCCGTCAATACGTTCCTTCTTCTTATATTTCTTCTCCAAGGCAGTAGTCAACTCTTGTTGTTTTGGACCAGTGGCATTAGCCTTGGATCCAATGAAATAACCAGCTGGATCACATTTGAATAAACTTGGTCCAAATTCATCATCAACTGAGCAAAATGTCAATGCACATCCATTCGGTCTTCCATATGCCTTCTGTGTATAAGTCTGTGCTAAATTGGCCATTCTTCTAGACAAGACATCACATGGCATCTCATACCCATTTTGATATTTAAATTCAGCAGCTTCAGATCTTGCTCTAGTCGCTAAAGAACGGCCATCAGCAATTGATCCAGTAACAACCATCCCAACACTTGGTGTGATCTTGAAAATATACGTCACCGTAGATGGATCTAATAGTTTATCAGGAACTTTTTTCTGTGATATAACAACAACTGAATCTTTACCAGTGACTCCAATAACATTGATATTAGCTCCATTAATAGCCTTGAACGCATATTCAACTTGGTACAAACGCCCCTCTGGGGAGAAAACGGTGATGTGACGGTCAAACCCTGCAGACGACATCCTTTAACTCAATTCAATTCAATTCAATGCAACTAAAATATCAAAATAATTAAATATCAAACGTTTATATATCGCCACTGTTCTGGGTTATATTTGACCGTCGAAAGGATAAGCGAAAATATAAAACAGGTTCGAGATCAATGAAAAAAAAAACATAAAGGAGGGCTGCCATTGACAGTAGCACGTGAGATCACATGATAGTTGTTTTGTTATTCACGAACTCGTTTGATAAACATCTTTTCAATAATCTTCTCAAATTTAGCAGAAAATTCAAGATTTAAACCAACTATATAAAATGACAACAAGATTCCCTTCCAACTTCTTCTTTCCTCTTTTTCAGATAACATCATAGTCAACATGTCCGAGACATTTCACAAAGACGTCAAGTCTACAAATAACGAGCCCACCTACGAAACAAACTTGAGCTCATACCATCCAAATGTTTCTTATCATTACAATCCACAAGTTTCTCACTATCATTATGGAACAAAGCATCCAATGAAACCTTTCAGATTACAACTCACAGACCATTTGGTGATAGGCTATAAACTCTATGAGAAGATGGATATTTTCACACCAAGTCCAGCTACAAGAGATCAAATGGCTGAATTCCATTCAGATGATTATTTGGAGTTTTTAAAGAGAATTTCTCCAGATAATATCAATAAATTCAATTCACAACTGAAACAATTCAACATTGGAGATGATTGTCCTGTGTTCGAGGGAGTTTATGACTATAGCTCCATTTATACCGGTGCTTCATTGGATGCAACATCAAAATTAATATCAGGAATGAGTGATATAGCTATAAATTGGTCTGGTGGATTACATCATGCTAAAAAATTTGAGCCGTCTGGGTTTTGTTATGTGAATGATATCGTGTTGTCCATCTTGGATTTGCTAAGGTATCATCCAAGAGTGTTGTACATCGATATCGATTTACATCACGGAGATGGTGTTCAAGAAGCCTTTTACACAACGGATAGAGTCATGACTGTGAGTTTCCACAAGTATAATGGGATATTCTTCCCAGGTACTGGGAATTTAGATGAAGGTGGGATTGGAAGAGGGAAGAATTATTCGTTGAATGTGCCATTGAACGATGGGATTGATGATGAAAGTTATATAAGATTGTTCAAAAGTGTAATGGAACCTGTTATAACAAGTTTCAAACCAACTGTGATTGTACAGCAATGTGGTGCTGACTCATTGGGTGGTGATAGATTGGGCTGTTTCAACTTGAACATTAAGGCTCATGGTGAATGTGTGAAATTTATCAAGAGTTTTGGTCTTCCTCTTCTTGTATTAGGTGGTGGTGGTTATACTCCAAGAAATGTTTCAAGATTATGGTGTTATGAAACGAGTATAATGACAGATGTCACTTTGGATTCTAAATTACCAGATGAATTACCCTTTAGAAATTTCTTCAATCCAGATTATTCCTTACATCCAAATTTAGGTGATAAATTGGATAATAAAAATTCAAGAAAATATTTAGAAAATGTCAAGATGAAAACTTTGGAACAATTAAGATCATTAAATGGTGCACCAAGTGTACAAATGAATGAAATCCCACCAGATTTTGCTAATTTGACTCCAGAGGAAGAAGCTGAATTGAACGATTTGAATAACGATGAAAGAATGATGATTGATGCAAAAGATGAAGCAAGACCAGGTGAATTGATGGTTGACACTTGAAGAAAAAAAAAAAACCCCACATCCTCATATTATCCACTATTTATCATCATGACTGTTACGAGCTAATGCAAGAAATAATATGTACTCATAATAAAACTAATATAATTAATCAAAAATGTAATTCGTAACGTCATATATTTAATAAAGTTTTATGCAAATGGCACCATCTCAACTTGACCCTGATGATCAGTATTTCCCTCCCAACAACTTTGAACCCTTTTAAAACTTTCTTTAGCACTTTGTACACCATTCCCAATCAAGTTTTGGAAATAAGTCTCCACTTTCATTTTATCAACCTCGTCAATACAATTCAATCCACAGGTAAGCATTGGACCCTGTAGCATCAACAGCCTTGAGTCTTCATTATCCCTTATTTTCATAGCATCATCATCATCATCATAGAAGAAACACATACCAAGCATTGATTTCACAACGTCTTGACAAAGAGCAAAAGTCTTGTCCATCTTTAAGAACTCAGTGTATGCCTTCAATAACAGGGCATCAACGTGTAAATGATGTATTAGATCAAACCAGGAATACACTTGGTCTTTGTGGAAGTAATAACAACTCAAGGGTAATATCACTTTATCATCATCTTCATAGTCAGGATGTGATGGATTCTCCTTTGGAATGATAATCTTGTCACTAGCGACTTGAAACTCTTTAGCATTGTGAATAAGACTCATTTGAAACAAGATATCACTGCTTTTCACCTCATGAAGCTTGATGAATTCTCTATACATGATTATAGCTTCTGTGCTATAACCTAGAAATAAATTATATCCATTGGGAAGTAACAACCCAATGTCAATGGCAAATTCACTACTTTCACCATACAATCCGACATCTAATAACGAATCCAGTTCATGAGCTTTCCCAGTCCCAACACTTTGTAAACCTGCCAAGATCTCAATGGCTGCAAACCAGCTTTTGGCAAGTAACAAACTAGGAGTGGTATAAAACTTGATGTATTTAGTGAAGAGGTCTTTGGCACCTCTGAGATGGGCTCTCCAATTATGAGAACTTGAATCAGCAGCAAGTAATAACACAGTAAGGATCAATGGTTCGATATTACTCAAAATGTTCTTGGGATCTTGGAAAACTTCACTGATGTTCTTCAAACAAGTCGAGATATATTTCAATCTGTACTCGTCTTTGATACTGAGACTAAGCATAGCAGCTAGGATGTATGGACAATTTTGGGCATGTGAGAGTAATATCTCATTGCACAGGTTTTGTTCTAGAGGCATCAACCATGCTGAGATCTTGTCGTAAAAAATTTCTAAATGGGTCTTATGAGGTTCTGACAAGTTGAATGAGTCTAGAACGTTTTGTCTTTTCACATAGTCTGGGATCGTCAGGTCCAAGATGAAATCATCCAGTTGAGGATCAATGGATTCAATGATGTCATTGGCCAAAGTAGAAGCCTCTGCGATAATGTTCTGACGGTCTTCGCCTGGTGAGATATACGATGATGATGATGATGATAGAGACAATTGATCTTCTTGTTGTTTGGCTCTCTTCTCCATGGTGCGATTGTCAAAACTTATAATCCCATACAGAGGAGATCTCTTCTTCTTAGCACTCTCATCTTCTTCAACTTTCAATGTGACATTCCTCGACTCACTAAACTTGATGGATTTCACATAGACACAGCTTTTCCCCAAATGAGAACACTGCCAACACTCTGGTTTTGCCTCATCACATTTCAATTTCCGTCTTTTACACTCTGTACAACCATTCCTGCTATACTGTCTTTTCCTCCTCACTGTTTTCTTCTCGGCCATATTCTTTTCTTTAAAATCACAATGAGATCACCACAAATTGAACAGAGATCCACATGCACCATGCACCAACTAACAAAGTGATCTCTTATCTCGGATTCAGCCACTATGTATGTAATACAATTCGAGCCAGATTCTTAGTGGGTGTTTATAGTTTGAATAAATGACAAAATTCCCACGCGATTTTTCGCCAATTTCGTGATGATCACATGATCTTATGACCCCTTATTTTGGACAACTTCTACAATTGTACTGTTGAAGTACATAGAGTTGTAGGAGACTCTGCTAAGTCATGCCTTTACCGCTAAACCTTAGAAAACATCGTCGATTATGGGAATGGACCAACTGCAAAAGGATCTATCATGAGCATCAAGAGTAGCTCAACCACGTCAAGTCCTTTCTCTTTACTCATAACCTTCACGATGGGGATATTGTTCTTCACTTTTTCTTGTGAATGGCCTTGTTGTTGACTGTCAGTTTTGGACGACATTTTCAATATCTTGTTGGACTTTCCTCACACTGATGAATTACAGGCTCTAGCTTTTATAGCTCTCACCTCACAGAGCAAACCCAAGCACAACCGCTGCTTCAGAGCCTTTTTCTTATACTCTAGTTACTACTACAAGACAATTTTATGCCAAATTCAAATCAAAACAATAAACATTATCATTAAAATATTTCCAACCATTTCAAGCCAAACTTGTCGTGGATTTTTCAGGAGTGGAGGCGTTATTCCCAACATCTTCAACATACTTGTGTTGCTCTTTATTGATGTCAATCTCGCCTGGTGCAGCACCACCGACTGTACCTGGCTCCAAATCGAGCTCGTGATCCAAATGGTAGTGTTTTTGAATGGTTTTACCCCTTGTAGACCAAACACCCCCTGTAAATCCACCTCTGACAAAGATGAAATCGATATCTTCCAGCTCGAGCCCAGAAGTTTCTGGATAGAATATATAGATGAATGGAATAAATGCAGCATTTAAACATGTAAAGATGATGAATGATTTCCAACTCAGGTTTTCCATCATTATTGGAGTGATCTTGACAATTGTGAAGACACATAACCAATTGAAAGCAGAGGCAATGGCACATACTTTGGATCTCATTCTGGTGATGTTGATTTCACTTGGGTAGAACCAACAGATTGGCAAATACCCAAGAGAGTAAAAGATTTGATATATAAAAATGAACACAACAGCACCATAGGCAGCTCCTTCACTCTTTGTTGAAAGTAAAATCGTAGTGAGCAAGAAGCAAAATGTCAGCCCTGCTGAACACACGAGTAACAGAGTACGTCTACCAAACCTGTCCATTACAAACACAGGAAGGACTGACCCAACCAGATAACAGACAGAGGTACAACCACCCAGGATATTAGCTGTGTTCAAAGAGAATCCCATAGTCTGTTGATACATTGTTGGAGCATAGTAGTTGATAGTGTTGGATCCACTGAACTGTTGCATGATTTGTAAACCCAAGGTCAATAGTAGTCTTCTAAAGTTTTGAGTCTTGCCAAATCCTAAAAGCTCTTTGTATTGGAAAGGACCAGCCTCGAATTCCTCTTCAATAGAGGTTTTAATATCCAAAAACTTCATCTCAACTTCTTGGTCATCTAAAGGCTTGTCTAATAAATCAGCAATCAATTGTCTACCTTCTTTTTCCTTGTTATGTGCAATCAACCATCTTGGTGTGCCCTTTGGTAATAACAAAGCCTGGAACATCAGACAAATAGCAAACACAGCCTGGAAACTCACTGGTAATCTCCATTCAAATGAGTTTTCAGTGAAAGACGTGCCATATCCAATCCAATATGCAATCACTAGGCCAAGAATGGTGACAGTACCTTGTAAAGTCAACATAGCACCACGACCAGTAGCAGGAGAACATTCAGATTGCAAAGTAGGTACCGTAGAAGAATTCATCCCATTCCCAAACCCTGTAATAACTCTACCAGCAATGAAAAGACCCAATGAATTCGAAGATCCCAAGAATATAGATCCAATAATCATGATTATGGCACCGCTCAACACCGCGTTTCTTCTTCCAAGACGCTCACCAAAGAACAAACAGAACAAAGACCCACCAACAGATCCCAAGTCATAAGATCCTGTGATATTCCCCTGCATTCCAGCATCAGGATTCCCCATATACTCCAAAAATTGGCCTTTCAAACTTGCTCCAATAACCATACTCATACAACCTTGATCATACCCTAAAAGTAAAAAAGCTTGAAGACATGTCAAAGTGATGGACCACAAGAGGGCCTTCCCCTTGAAGTATTCATTGTAACGTTTGATATGGAAAAGGGCCATTGTGTCTTTCTGGTTACTCGCAAACTATTTGAAACTCGTCATCTTAAGACAATCCCTAGCTTATATATAACCTGTCTGACAACAATGCTCCGGTCGATTTCACAGCGATTATTATATGACAATGGGGATGGTTGATCAAAGGCCACGACAAATATGTACGCTGGGTCATTTGCTAACCGCTGTATGATTATTTCAGTCCCTTTGATGCTGTAGTTTCGCTGCTTGTTTTGTGTCAAATCCCCTGTGCAGAGTGGAGCCCCTGTAAAATTGGCAGCCAAAGTATGGGGAAAGGAACTCCGGGCCCCGCAGAAGGGTTCCTTAGATTCACAAGGCACCGGATCATAATTGGGTCGAAATCACCGAAAGATCACGGTTTGGGGAATTGCGGGGTATATATATTTCAGGGTACGAGGGTGAGTTGTTGTGAATTTTAAGGGAATCCAGCCTATTGTTTGTTGAGGGTGAAAGTTGATACTGTCCAATCGCTGTGTCGGTATCCGTTTTCTCGGTGTCCTTAAATCTCTTTCAGTAGGGGGTTTATATAGCTTGAAGTTTGACTCGGACTCATCAATGCGGGGCAGATCTTCTTGTTGATGATTTTCCGAAACCTTTGGGAAAGTGTTTGCTAAAAAAATGAGATCCCTGAGCGGAGATTACGAGATTTGTGTAGAAGAGAACAGATGTCTAATGACATATATATAGTAGGCCTGCACAGAGAATGAGAAATCACATCTGTTGCTCGGTTGTAGTGTTGTAGTTCCTATATTGTGACATTCCACAAGTGAACGATGGATTGACACCTGTCAAAAAAAAGTATCCTCAAAAGCTGCCAGATGGGATCTAAAATCTCCACTTTTTGCCCTACTTCTGTGCCATCCATGAGCAAAAGTAAAAGAAACGAGATCCATGAGTCCACAAAGACATGCAGGTGAATGTATCTAGCACAAAGACAATAGGCAAAGTGTTACAAAATCGACAATTTTTTCAAGTCAAAGATCAAGAGACAAGGTCAACGTTAAGCGAGGTTAACATCCAGAGAAACCAATTAATAAACCTAGGTAATGAAACCATCTGATAGAAAAATTTCCAATCTTTAAATTGATACCCACTTTAAACTCTTTCTTTCAACTCTTTTATAGCCATTTTACAACTACAAGATATACCTCTATCTTTGTGTAACCTACTCAATGAACACAAAGATAAGATTGTGTACACAAAACTGGTTGTTGTGTTTGTGTAACTCATCAACTTCCAAAAAATTATAAAAGCTGGACGAATCCTGAATCATTTGTTTCTTCTCCCATCCACTTTCTTTCTTTCTGTTTTTCATCATCATTGTTTTTGTGTTTTGTCTTCCCTTTTTCAAATGCTGCTATGTTATTTCCCTGGTGTGGTTTCCTTCTCGCTCTAGGCCCATTTCATTTATGCTGCTGATCTTCAGATGTTTTCATGATACCGTTACTGTTGCTGTTGCTAGTGCTTCCTGCTTTCTGGCTGTTTTACTGGTATTGTTTGGTTTTGTGTTAGCTGTTGCTGGTGAGAAGTAATTTTTGGATCACATTGTTTCGAAAAAGTTTTTACTTGGATTGGATCTAGCTGTTATTGAACCTCTAAGTTGTTGTGGTATATCATTCCTTTTTTTTTTGAAGATGTTGCGATCTTCAGGTTCATAATCATCAGTTTTGAGATCTTTGAAGATTGTCTTGTTTATTCTTTGCTTGGTTATTACTCTTTAGTGGGCTCTGTTTGGTTTTTTGTTGATGGAAAGTGATCAATTTATATTTTTTTCATTGATTCATGAGTAAGTCCTCTTACTCCTTGGATGGTCTTGAGTCTTTACCCACCTCCTTTGGGTTTTCTATTTCAAAATCTTCATTGCTTTGGTCTTTCCTTTATTTGTGTTTACTTCCACTTTCAACCTGGGCCTTATCTCCTTGAGTTCAACATTTCTATTATCTTGGTCACTTGGTCTGGTCTTGCCCAATGTTTGAAGATTCATTCTTGCTGAAGTATGGACGATGATAAATTTTGAGCTGGTCACTCAAATTTTCTGACTTTGAAATACTGATTCATGTTTTGTTTCTGATGACGGCGTGGTCTCATTGCTCCAGATTTTATTCCTCTTTCCATTTCCAGATGTTGTGCTCTTGTTTGATGTTATTTTATTTGTCACGCTTTATGTTTTTTATGGTTCATGTTCCAGTTTGACTCTGTTCTTTGTTTCGTCTTGGTCTTCTGGTGTTTGTTGTTGGTATACCATCTTTGTTCTGATTGTGCTGTGAGGTTATCTTATTTATCATTTCTTTATGTTTGATGATTCAATCTTAAAGACGTACGGATTTTGAAGCATGTTTAGCTGGTCACTGAATTTTGTTGATTCTGAAGTACTGATTCTGTTTTGTTTCTCAAACCTGATGTTCATCGTTCCACATTCCATTTTCATTTCCATTTCCATTTCCATTCCCATTTACAGCTCCATTTAGATTTTCATCTTTCGTGTTATTGTTTGCTCCACTTTGATGTTATTCCAGTCACATTTCGAATTTGTTTTAGTTTTATTGCTGCACTCAGGATGTTTCTTTTTCTTCCAGTTATTTTGTTCCATGCTGGGTCATCTCATTTGTCACTTTCCAGGCTTGAAGATGAGCGGAAAATGAAGGATTTTAAGCTGGTCACTTGAATTTCCTGATTTTGACGTACTGATTCTTATTTTGGTTTTCAGATATAATGTTCACTGTTCCATTTTCATCTCCATTTCCATTTCCATTCCCATTTTTAATTGTTTCAAGTCTGATGGTGTTCTGTTCCAGTTTCGTTTTATTGTTTATTCCAATCTTGTTAATTTTGTTATTCTTGTTGCGTGAGAGCTCATCTCATTCATCACTTTCCAGGCTTGAAGATGAGTGGATAATGAAGGATCTTGAGCTGGTCACTTGAATTTCCTGATTTTGAAGTACTGATTTTCAGCTTGTTTTGAAATGTGTTGTTCATCGTTTTCGTTCCATTTCCATATTTCGATACAGTGAAATATGTTCTGTTAGTTGGTTTTAGAAGATCTGCCATTCAAGAGTGCCATTTCGATGTTCATTCTTGATGACGTACAGTACTGATCTTCATTTTGTTGCTGAGAGATGTTATCCATTGTTCCAATCTCAATTTCCATTTCACTTGTTCCATTTTTTGTTTCCAATTTTGATGTTATTCTACTTTCCCAACTCACAGTGGTCTTATCTTATTTGTCCTTTGATGAGGTTATCACATTTGTCACCTTCTGGAGATTCATTGGTGATGAGGTTTAGATGATTAAGCATTTTGAGCTGGTCACTCAATTTTTCCAATTCTGAAGAACTGATTCTTTTTGATTTTAGAAGTTTGACATTGATTTCTCCACTATGTTCCTCTCTGGATAGTCATTTCAGTCAGAATTTGCATTCTGCTTTTATATTTCATGTTCGAGGATCCACCTGTTTGAGTTAGATGATCCATTTATTTTCATTGACACACAAGCAAGCTCTCTCGCTCATTGATTGGTATTTATTCCTCCACTTTAAGCGTTTCCTGGGATCTGGATTTTGACCGAAATCACTAGGCAGTCAATCATCCCCATTCTCAGTATTATCAACCTAGCGGTATCTGGGGAGGCTAAGCCATACTAGAAAGTCCATGGTCATCCTCCACGATTTGGCGGTTGATGGCTTGGACATGACACATGTTTGCGTGGCGTGTGTAGTTCACACATTTGTTTCAGCAATGTAGTTTCAAGATCTTTGGCGCTGGCTCTTTTCTTCCAGAGGTTATCAATGCCATCCATACTGCGTACTGGCCGAACTCAGAGATGATTGTCGGTGAGGGAGATAATCTAGTCACTTTAGTTCATTCTTTGAGCCTTGTATAATTCACTCAGTTTGAAATATTTCGCTTGCAAAGACACATAATGTATCACTCATATGGCGACCTAGCACATATTCAGTAAGTTTAAAGCCCTTTGAAGCAATTGTTGTTTGAAATCATATTTCGGCGGTAAATCACACATTTTGAGAGGTAGAAAACCGTTGATCCTGAGCCAATTAACGCACATTAACATATGAGATCAGCTCATTCTTATAATCCAGCCCCAAAAATACTAACAACCTTTAATCCACCCGATTGGTATCGATTTTGTCATTGTTTTGTCGTATAAAGGGTCAAAATCAGATGAAATACTCACCAAATTTCTCAAATTTTGAAATACCAGGGGGTGTATGGATGTTTTTTGTGTGTCCATTCCAAAAATAGCGCTATACAAATGTTTTATCAGATTTTGAAATGCTTTTAACTCCATGGAACAGAGAGATTGAATCTTAATTCTCTATTTGTATCCTATGGTTCAAATATCGGTAAAGAATGGAGTTTACGGAAGAGAATTTACATTGAAATTGGGTGAGATATTTAAATTTTTATGTTTTCTCCATAGTAAAGCGATCCATTGATAAGTGCGATATGAAAAGTGACAGATGAACCTGAATAATCAGCAAAGTTGAGTGTTATCAAATTTTTTCTTCCGTTATTTCATCAATCTATTGGCATTAAAGAATACCTACAGATCTATGACCTCCATATACAAAATATCATCCCAACTTTCATCCATCAGAATCCCAAAAGCCCACACTACAAAGTTACATATCTCTCACTAGCCACATTGCCCCAGACAACATCCAAACACCGCTGAAATCCAACATTTTTGAAACTTTATCAAAGATAAAAGTTTCTTTCTATCAATTTCTATCCCCCAGAAATTTGATTTAACAGGTTTTAGGGAGTTAGTTTTTAAATGGAGAAAGCGTCTGCCCTTACGATTTTAGGGTATGACCTTATAGGATGGATCCTATCATTGGTGTTTAACTGTTTTTTCAGAGAAATCAGACCACGCGGTGCTTTTAGAATTCCCAAGAAATGTCCCATCATCTTTGTTGCCGCTCCGCACGCAAATCAGTTTGTTGATGCTGGTATTTTGATGAACCAGGTGAAAAATGAAGCAAATAGACGTCTATCCTTTTTGATTGCTGAGAAATCAATGAAAGTCAATGGGATCAAACAAATGGCTAAATTGGCCTTGGCTATCCCTGTGAAGAGAGCTCAAGATAATTTGAAAACCGCTAGTGGTGAAATCACATTAGACCCTGAAAATCCTTTGAAGATCTTGGGATTTGGTACGAAGTTCACTCAAGAAGCTATGCCAAAGGGTCTTATTGGGTTGCCAAAATCCAAGGGGAATACAGAGATTTTGGAGATTCTTAGGGATACTGAATTGATTCTCAAGAAGGAATTCAAGAAGAATGCACAAGAGATTCTAAGGAATAAGACTTCATACAAGCTTGCTGACAAGATTGATCAAAGAGATGTTTATGAGAAAGTGTTTGCTCATTTGTCATCAGGTGAATGTATTGGTATTTTCCCAGAGGGTGGGTCTCATGATCGTACCGATCTTTTACCTTTGAAAGCTGGTGTTGCTATCATGGCATTGGGAGCTATGGAAAAACATACTGATTGTGATGTCAAGATTGTTCCATGTGGTATGAATTATTTCCATCCTCATAAGTTTAGATCCCGTTGTGTTGTTGAGTTTGGTCATCCGATTACGATTTCTAAAGAATTGGTTGCCATGTATAGTGATCCAAAGACTTCTAAAGAGGCGATCAAGAAAGTTTTGGAGACTGTTGAAAATGGGTTAAGAGCTGTTACCGTGACATGTCCAGATTATGAAACGTTGATGGTTGTTCAAGCTGCAAGAAGATTGTATACTAATGGTAAGACTTTACCAATTCCATTAGTGGTGGAAATGAATAGAAGATTAGTGTTGGGGTATCAACATTACAAGAATGAAACTGAGATTATTGAATTGAAGAAGAAGATTTTGAACTATAATAGACAATTGAAGAATTTAAACTTACCTGATCATGATGTTGAATATGCACAAGTTAATTATGTGAAAAATATTGGAATCTTGATACAAAGATCTATAAAATTGGTGTTTTTAGGTATACTTTCATTACCAGGGATTCTTTTATTTACACCAATCTTTATATTTGGTAAAGCATATTCACAAAAGAAGAAACGTGAAGCATTGGCTTCTTCAATTGTCAAGATCAAGGCTAATGACGTTGTTGCCACATGGAAGATTTTAATTGGGATGGGGTTTGCACCAATTCTTTATATTTTTTATTCAATTGTTGGTGTTTATTTACTGAGAGATCGTGCTATTAACAAGTTGTTGTTATTCAGTGCTATTTATATGATGAGTGTGACTGTTACATATTCTGCATTGATTATTGGTGATAGTGGTATGGATCTTTTCAAATCCATCAGACCAATTTATTTATCATTAGTGCAACCAAGCATTTTACAAGATTTACAACAAACGAAGCAAAGTTTGAGAAAGGAGATTATTGAGATTGTGAATAGACTTGGTTCTGAGCTATTCCCAGATTTTGATCATTTGAAATCAGATAACTTTGATGAGGCACTGGAGGATAGAAAGACCAAAGAACTGAGAAAGAGAAGAAGAGAAAAGAGAAAGCAAGAACAACAAAAACTGCTACAACAACAACAAGAACAGCAGCTACATGCAAGTGAATCATCAGATGTGGAATCCATCTCCAATATCTCTATATTTGCCAGTTCTGACCCAGAGAGTGATGTGTCTGAGTCTTCAGTGGATGCTATTGACAACAGAAACATTGGTGATAACTCCACTGGTGCCTCCTCTCACAAAGTTGTTGATGCCTTGAGAGAAAGAAGAATCAGAGACCAAGAAGAAGAACAAGAAGAAGAAGAGGAGAGCACCTAACTCTTTTCTTTTAACGACTACTACTACTAATAATAATAATAACATTCATAATGTGTAATAATTTCTAATACTATGTATACGATGAAAGCCCTCGTATTATGCTTTATCCGCCTATTTCCGCAAATATTACATAATCCTTCTTTTTTACATCCAAACACCACCCCTACCACCACCAAAAGAATCCCACCCTCCTGAGATTTATCGCCTTTCCCAAAATTGCAAGCTCCCTTCCCTTGACAGTTTTTTAGCCAAATCGCTCTTTAAATCCAATTGGGGGACCAAGATAGTTATGTCATTGCCTAAGGAGTACATCACCGAGCTGAACGAGCTCAACAAGGAGATCCAACGCCAGCAACCGCAGGACGTGTTGCAATTCTGTGCGAATTACTTTTTAAAGAGATTGGAGGAGCAGCGTAAGCATTTGTGGGTTCTAGAACCTCAAGCCAAGTCCATTGGGATCAGTTTGTTCCCTCAGAGAGACGAGAGTGCTGCTGGTGTGTCTAGTACGGGTGCTCCTGCTGCTTCTGGTGGTGCCAGTGGTGCTGCTGCTGGTGCTGCTGCTGGTGGTAATCTCACATTTAAACAACCATTCACCAACAACGACCCACATGCTAAGCACGATGACGATGTTGGCGAGGGGATTTTCAAGACTGGGTTTGAAGTTGGTGAAGAACACAGAGGCGATATCAACAGTGCAGTGGATCCAATGGCTCCCACTCCAAGTATGCAATCGTCTCGTTCTGCTGCTGCTAGAAGAAGTTCACAAGTTCAAAACGTTAACATTCCATCCACTTTCAATGCCAATAGACGTACTTCTGTCAGTGCAGAGACTTTGAATCCAAATGGTATCAAAGATGATTGGAGTCCTCCAGTGATTGCTAAGAGTTCTGAACAATTGACAAGATTGAGTAATTCTGTTGTTAAAAATTTCCTTTTCAGTTCATTGGATGAGGATTCTTTAAAGACTGTTATAAATGCCTTGAAAGAGGTGAAATTACCTGTTGGATCCGAAGTGATTAGACAAGGAGATGAAGGTGATTTTTTCTATGTTGTTGAAAAAGGACAAGTGAAATTTTTGGTTAATGGTCAAGAAGTTAGTGAATCAGGACCAGGGTCAAGTTTTGGTGAATTAGCATTGATGTATAATTCTCCAAGAGCAGCTACGGCATTGGCAAGTACAGATTTGGTTCTATGGGCCTTGGATCGTTTAACATTTAGAAGAATATTGTTGGCTAAGACTTCTAAAAAAAGACAATTATATGAATCCTTTTTAAAAGAAGTACCAGTTTTATCAAGATTATCATCATATGAACGTTCTAAATTAGCTGATGCCTTGGAAACAGAATCATATAAGACTGGAGATTTGATCATTAAAGAAGGTGATGTTGGAGAAAATTTCTATTTGATTGAAAAAGGTGAAGCTAATGTTGTTAAGAGTTCAAATGGAGTTGTTAATAAATTGAAAAGAGGTGATTATTTTGGTGAAGTTGCTCTTTTGAATGATTTACCAAGACAAGCTAGTGTTGTGGCATTAACTGATGTTGAAGTTGCCACACTAGATAAACGAGGATTTCAAAGATTATTAGGACCTGCTGTGGAAGTTTTGGAACGTCAAGATCCTACAAGGCATTAACTAGCCGACAAAAGAAGGAGATTGAGATGATTTCTTCAAGTATGAAATCATACAAAATATGAGAATGATCTCCAACATATATACAATGTGGTTCAAAGAGAAGTTTTACAGAATTTTTACTAAAGGGCTGCAACAAGATGATATTTCCCCAATCTATTTGATTTAATTTATGTTTTATTGATGATTTTTATTATGTATTGTATTTATAAAGAGTTGTAATACCCCCATTGACACCACATCCAAGTCACCGTACCTGTTGCTACAATAGCAGGACCTGCAAAGCCTTTACCCAATTTAACAGTTTTATAAATCAACCATTCAGTACCAAAATGGAAGAGTGCAATACAATATGATGCAAATGTGATTTGATAAACTTGTGGATTTGTCAAATGATAAGCCCCATAGGCTCTTATGATGGCACTGATCAATGTCCAAGTTCCAAAAGTTCTAGCACTCAAATTAGTAACTTCGCTAGGTTTATTTTCGTAAACTTTCCTAGTTAATTCCAATCCAGAAATGTATGTTTGGAAAGAATTGAAAACAGAAACAATGGAGATGAATAGCAGCCATTTAGGTAAGATCCCCGGTGTCTTCGGGATATAAGGCCCGACAAAGGCAAGGAAATCAACCATTATTGAAATTTTGTAAAAGTTTTATAGTGTTTTGTATGGTTTTAGAGAATTTGGGGGATTATTGTGGGTTTTGTATTGTATGTACAATGTGGAGTGATGGTGGTGTTGTGGTGTTTTAAACGAGAATAAACATCAAAACATCAAAACATCAACTACATATATAAAACATCAACTAAAACGGGGATTTAAAGGTCAATTGAAGTCTTTGGAAATGGTGGGTTGTGTTGTTGTTCTTTTATTCGTTGTTGAGGATATATAACTAATGATTTTTCCCATTTTCTAGTCAGAAGAAGCATACGACGCAGCATTGGATCTTTTAAGAAGATTAAACCCACAAAATGTTCAAGGGAATCTATCCAAAATCATCAAATTAAACCCTGAACTTGCTGGTGATCTGCTATCTTCTGTGGATGTCCCTCTTGAAATAGGTGTTGATCCTAAACAGGGGAAGAAGTTTTTGAAATGTGATTATAATAGAGATTTGGATTCTTATAGATCACCTTGGTCGAATGAATACATTCCGATTTTAGAAGACGATGGTGAGAGTCCATATCCTTCCAAGGCGTTGAGAGAGTTGGAGTTGAAGATGAATGATAGTTTCAACGTTTATAGGGATTTATATTATGAAGGTGGGATTTCCTCTGTTTATCTATGGGATAATAATGATGAAGAAGATGTTGATCAAGGATTTGCAGGAGTTGTTTTGTTGAAGAATGGAGAAGAAGGTGGTGGATTATGGGATTCTATTCATGTGATTGAAGTTGACAATGGGAATTATAAAATCACTTCGACGATTATTTTGGATTTATCTAAATATTCTCAAGATTCAGAAGTGAAATTATCAGGTAATTTAATTAGACAAACTGAAAGGAATCTTGAAGTTAATGATGGTGGTATAAGTCATATTGTTAACATTGGTCAATTGATTGAAGATATTGAAAGTAAATTGAGAAATTTATTACAACAAGTTTATTTTGATAAGACTAGAGATATTATTGGAGATTTAAGAAGTTTAGGATCTTTGAAATTGGAACAGAGTGGAAGAGAG
Organism: Xingzhongia strasburgensis; assembly: GCA_030574715.1. Lineage (NCBI taxonomy): Eukaryota > Fungi > Ascomycota > Saccharomycetes > Phaffomycetales > Wickerhamomycetaceae > Xingzhongia > Xingzhongia strasburgensis. Next base: position 37,101 of record JAJMFO010000005.1, read on the forward strand.
AGACAAAGTGAAGTTATTAGAGGGATCCAAGGGTTATGAGTTGTTTAGTTGATATACATTCGATATGATAGTATGATTTCATCTAATATGATCTAATATGATCTAATCTAGTTTTATTTTCTATATGACCCAATCTTTATCTTTCTGTTTTATATGTCTAAGCTTCTATTGTCTACAAAGGATTAACCAAACGAAGTATTATTGCATATTGAATATTTACTTAAATCATAAACCGATATATGATAAAATAGACATTTTTTGATAAAATATGAAGACAAATGAATCAATTTTCCATTATTTCTTCTCCTCTTTCTTTTGATTAACACCAGCTTTCTTAAAAGTCTCTTTAATAGAATTTGTTTCATTTAATTTATAAAAAATTGCACCAAATACACCAAAGACACCAGTAACACCAACAAAATAAACCATCCATTGACCAAACCCACCAGAGGCACCGCCACCGTGGGCGTTCATTCTGACCATGGATCTAGAGAAGGCATTGACTCTGGTTGGGAACATTCTTTTAAAGAGATATAAATTGAGATTACTGGAATTTAAGAAAGTAAAAGTATTAATTAATTAATTGCTGAATGAAATCTTTTTCCTGTTTTTCATTGGACGTTATGATGTTTTCCTCATTTGGTTATTTATTTTCCCTTTTTGTGTTATATAAGTTTATTTATTTTAGTATTACCCAATGCGGTAATCCATCCCAAAACGCAACTTTTCAATCCCTTAAATAAAAGGCGATTTTACCAATTTATATACAAAACTCTTTGAATTATAACCACTAAACTCAGCTCAAGATGCTCAAATTAGCCAGACTGACCCCGTTGGCAAAGCCAGCATTCACGCCTTTTGCTCTCAGAACAACATCATCAACAACATCAACAATCAGATTCCAATCATCAACATCAACAACAACAACAAAGAGATCACCAAACATCCCAATCAAACAGTATGAATATCCTCAAATCAAAGAACTAAGCGAGCATCCAACGCCTTCTAAACTGATCATTGACGTGCGTGAACCCGTGGAGTACAAGGACGGACACATTCCAACGGCACTGAACATTCCATACAAGTCGACACCGGGGGCATTAGACTTGAATGAGGAAGAATTTGAAGAGATTTTCAAGTTTAAAAAACCATCAAAGGATAAAGAATTGATTTTCTATTGTCTTGCCGGTGTGAGATCCAGTGCTGCATGTGATTTGGCTCAGATATTTGGATATACGAAATTGGGGAATTATCAAGGGAGTTATGAAGATTGGGTTAAACATGAATCAAAAGAGGAGGACAAGACAAAGAAGAAAGCTGAAGATTGATGTTGAGGATGTATAGGTTTATATTCCATTCATTTGTACATAGTTTTATGATTTTTTGTAGATATAAAGATATAGATTATAGATTAATAAGATAAGATTATAAGATGATTATAAGATAAGATTATAAGATGGTCGCTTTATGGATTATGATCTAGGCCTATCAAACTCCAAAGCTTTAAACTCTTTACCCAATCTTCTCTTTCTCTTTCTTTCAATAACTTTTTCTCTTTGTTTCCCCTTCATATTATCAAATTTATGTTTTTGTATAATTTTTTTCTGTTCAGATTTCTTTAAATGATAGTTATTACTTATACTATTCTTTTGTTTGTAATCTTTAATGATTTGTTTCTCCATATCTTTGGATTGTAATGAATTTAATCTTGATTTCAATGATTTTAATTGATATTCTAAATCTGTAACCTCATTTGGATCCATCCTTGCTATAAGTTTCTTGTTTTTCAGAATATTCTCAATATTGGCAATCTCATTCTCTCTATACTCATCAAGAAACTTGTAATCCTTTCTGATTCTCTCTTGATCAGCTTTACCAAATGCAGCATCAAATCTAACATCCTTGTATAATGAACTGCTTGGTTTCGAGGACTGCAAACCTGGAATCTCTCTGATCTTCGGCACTCTTTTCTTTGCCGAGAACTCCTTTGGAGCATGTTTGTTCTTCTTCTTGGATGTCTCTTCTTCTGGTTCTGAATCAGACTCAGACTCATAATCTCTGGAAAATACATCATCATCACTTTCATCTTCTTTCCCATTATCTCCACCTCTTCTATCTCTATTTCTATCTTTTCTCATCTCTTTTCTATCCGTCTTAACTCCCTCCTTCTTCTTCTTCTTCTTCTTCTTCTTCTTCTTCTTGCCATCCTCCTCATCCATCCTGTCCTGAGCACTCTTCAAACTCCCAAAACTCAACGTCTCATACTCGTCCTCGCTCTCATTCTGCTCAACAAAACCAGCAAAGTCCCCCTCCTCATCCTCATCAGAATCTCGGTTTATCAGTCTGTTGAAACTCATCTTAATATAGAAAAATACACCGCTCTATGCCTTTCCCCATAAATAAATATCTGTATATTAAATAAATTAATTTTTCATTTTTTGAAAAAATCTCTCTTCTTTCTTCTTTTTATAAAAGCTATGTGATTGTTCTGATGTTTTGTCACTTTGATTGATAGTTAACTGATGTTCTTGTTTGTATACAGACACCATCAAGAGTCTATACACAACACGCTGCTGAGGGTGTAATGCCTCTCGGTGGTTTCCTTCCTTTCTACTTGTAGATATAACTAACAGTTTAAATCTAATTATATTCATGAATAAATCTATTTACAAAAACTTTTTTTCATCTAATCAGGCCTCGATACTCTCCTTGATCTGCAAACCTCTCGAGTGTCTATCGAACACCGCACTCACCTCGTTGAACTTCATACCTTGAGGATTCACCTCAATGCTTTGCTTGTCTTTGAAAGTCACTTTAATCACTGGTTCACCAGTCGTAATCGTCTTGGAATCTATAGAGCACGATCCTTTCATCGCTGGTGGGATCTGTGATAGAAACAGTCTTGCTGGTTTGGCTGTACCTGTTAGCATTATACTCTGTAATAACAATATATAAATAATAATATCTATATCTGTCTTTTTATATCTCTCTTGTTGATATATTCTAATAAAACTCACCTTCTCTCCCCAGTGGATTGAATTTCACAACAACTTTTGTAAAGTATTTGGTGATCATCTTGACATACAACAACAATAAACAACAACTACAACAAAGAACAACAAAGAACAACAACAACAACAAATATAAATTTAATCAACTTTATTATGTCTTTCTTTTCCTCTTAATTACCTTTGATATTTTTATGGTAGGGGCCGCATAATAACATCCAAACACCAATTTATAAACTTATAAACTACAAATTCATCTTGTCCTCTTTGTATTAGCTCATCTAATTCTCTTTGTGGTCTCTAGCTCTCTTCATCATTTCTAGCTTACTCTCTTTTATAGCTTTTTTATAGCTTTTTTATCTCTTTTAATGCTCTTCTTTATCCCTTTTATAGCTCTAAATCATAACTCATCATCAAACTTCTTCTTCTCTCCATTCTTCTTACTCTTCTTCTTACTCTTCTTCTCCTTCTTCTTCTTCTTCTCATTGTTATTGAAATCCCTCAAATACTCAACACGACTAATAACCTCTTCAACATCAACATACTTGTTAACAAATTTTAATATCCCATCTTTACTCAAATCTTCATCATACTTGACAAAATTCTCATAATCACCATCTTTATATATCACCAACGTGGCTTTATCCCCCTCAATTCCAAACTTTTCACTCACCGCAGCTATAGTATTGGCCTTTATTGGCATATATGCCACATCCACAATCCCCAACAAATCAATCGCAACACTCTTCAACAGAGCACTCAATCTTTCCCTTGGAGTCACAACAATCATCTTTATACGACCATTCCCTCTCTGTTTATTCAACCACTCATCCAACTTCACCAACGTAACAAGTCTCTTGACATAATTCTTGATTCTTGCAACTGCAAATTCTACAAGACTCTTGGATTTCCTTGCACCTTGGAAAGTCTCTGTGGCATGAGCATATCGTCTATAACCTTCATTCAAATCCTTTTCTGGCTCATCAACATTCCATTTAGGAGGTCTGAAAGCCATTATGGTAGGATACCCTTGAACTCTATATTTACTGCACAACTCTTTATTAATATTCTCATCACAATTCACAGCTCCAACAAGGGCAATGTCTTGTAATAACTTGGACGCCTTGATCATCTCTGGTGCCAATTGTTGACAGTGCCCACACCATGGCGCATAGAACTCCACAATAGATGTCTGGTTTGAAGTTAAGATTGTGTCAAAGTTCTTGGTTGTCAGTGATAATATCGATGGTGTGTTCTCATAAAGACAAACAACGGTGCTTAAAAGATATAAAAGTAATAAATTCATCCCACTTTTTTTTCCTTTTCCAACAAACTCTTCTTTAACTACTCTTTTCAAACCCAAGAGTCTCTGATTAACTACCAATTCGAACCAATTCAACCCAATTCAACCTATTTCTATCTCAAAACATTAATACTCAGGGTCTTTCTCGAGATTTCTAAACGTGGAAATTTCAACTTTACTATATGGTGTCCGGGTTTATTATATATTCGTAGTATTTTACACAATCTTCTTGTTATATATCACAGCTTCCAAAACTGATATGCTTCTGGAGCCTCCATACTCACTGGGGCAATCTCATCTTCATTCTGTTCAACAGCTTCTTTATCACTTTGACCTTGAACAATTTCTGGATTTTCATTAACAATAACAGAAATTCTTGGAGCTTTAACTGCTATATCCAAGGCAACTTGTGCTAAATGGGCACCATCTTCTTTGGATTCTGTTCTTGATGCCTCAATCAACTTATTACGAACCTCAACTGCTTGTTTTTTCAAAGATAATCTGTCCAAGATCAAATCTTTACGTTGTTGAGATAATTCAGCACGTTCTTGACTCAACTGCTTCTCTAATACACTCAATTTACTCAACTTGTGTTCAATCTTATTCATCTCTAAATCAACCAAATCAGTTAATAAACTAGAAGATTTCGTTGTTATATCTGATTTCTGGGATTGTGCATTACCTAAAATGGACCCCATTGTTAATTTTATAGCTTTTTGAACATCTTGATCATTATTTAAGAAATTTTTAGATGCTAATTCAGGATCTATATTTGCAATTAAGAATTGAATTGTTTTCAACACTGCGGAATTAACATTATCATCTTGTTTAATATCATCTTTAACTTCTGATTGTTTAGAATTTATTGTTTTGATCAAAAATTTATCCTCAATTGGTAATTGAATAAATCTAGAAATACATTGTTCTTTAGTCTTTGTCCCAACATGTAATGAAATTTTATTCCAATCTTCATCAAACATTTCTAATCCTTCTACTAACAATAAAGTTTCTTGATCATTCCATGGTTCACTTTCATTAGTTTTTTGTAATTTTTCTAATTTAATAAAATCTGCAGATGTGAAATTTGAACCAAAATGTCCCTCTTTAAAAGCTCTTGCTGAAATTGAATTTTTGGTTTTCAAATTATGATATCTGATTTCAGTAGCATCATTTCCTGTAACATTACATGTAAAAGTCTTGGTATTTAATCCATTGGAAAATCTTTCAGATTCATTTAGAGCAATTGCATCATGTGTAGAATCATACACATTTTTTCTTAATTCCAAATTCAAAGAATATTCAAAAGCTCCTTTATCATTATCATCATTTTGAATTCCATTACCATTAGAAAGATGTTGTTCTTCTCTTTCTTCTTCTTCTTCTCCTCCTCCTTGTTTCTTCACCACTTTAGCATTTTCAGGAATAAAAGGCTTCAACCCATCTGGTGTGTCTAATATTATTTGGAAATGTCCAGTATATTGAGGACCTAACAATGATGGTTTGGTCTTTGGATCAATTTGATAATTTAACAACCCCCATTGTTCTAAAAAGGCATGTATTCTAATAATACTAGCAACATCAGCTGCAATATTTCTTCTTGCTGCAGTCACCGTAAGATATTCAGTTGGGTTTAACCTGTAAGTATTGATCATGAAATTTCTAATATCTTTATAAATTTTGTCAGTTTTGAATCTTGAATTGTTGTTGAAGAATTCAGGCAGGGATTTTTTTTCAATTTCATGTATTTCTTCTAAATCAAACCATGAGGCAAAAGATGGGATGATCACAGGCTTGGTTTGACGGGCCAAGTATGTTCTTGCCTTCTCTTCAATCTTTCTTGATTCTTCAGCATAGTCAACCACTGCTGGTGTTTGGGATTGGGATGGATAGCCAGATTCAGCATCATTCATCTCAACATCTGGGGTTGGGTTCTGTTCTTGTTGCTCCTCGTGCTGCCCAGTTTCCTGCTGTTCCACCTCCACGTTGGGAGTCTCCTCCTTGATCTCTTTCTCCGGCGTAGACATTGTTGTTATCTCTCTTATATGTTGGTGATGTTTCTCAATCTCAAGCTCCAATCAGCGTAATTTCGTGCACAAAAAAAACCCACGTAGTCAATGAAACACTTAGAAGCCGTTCAATCTCACCACCACAAACGGAAACACTCCTTCACTGGGCGTTTGACAGTGACTAAAATGAGATCTCAAACGTGTAAAATCGCTAATTGTTTACATGTTTTTCCGTTGTTGTTGTTGAATTTTTCGGGATATTCAGTTAGTGCTGATATTTACGCTCATTTCTTTCAAAAAGAGGGCCCGAAGTGTGCTGTGAACTACGCTGCTACGCGAAATTCTGATCTGAAGAATACTTTTTACGCGTAGCTCTTAAATGTGTCACTTTTAGATCTAATTTATCACTTTTTGGTGGCAAAAACCTAGGGAAATGACGGTGGAAGAGGAAAGAATCAGAACTGAGGAAGACGAAGATGCCTTTGTCGACAAGCTCATCGAGGAAGAGGAACGTAAAGAGTTTGCACAGGATCAGGAGCTCAAAGACTTTGACGAACTGAGCGTGGACTTCAAGTTGGAAAGATTGCAGAATATGGTGAAGCAGAGCCAGGTTTTCTCTAATATCATTGCCGACACGCTCTTGGAGAACACGCTTTCCAAGAAGAAAGTTAGGGAAGAAGAAAAAGAAGAAGCCACTGAGCCAGAGAAGAAGAAGCAGAAGAAAGAGCCAAAGAATAAGAATAAAAAGAAGATGAAGAAGAAGGAGAAACAGGTCACTCTGGACTTTTTCAAGAAACCAAGTGAGGCAACAAAGGCCACAAAGGAAAAACTCGAACAGTCCCAGTCTCAGTCCACAATCAAGCAGCCTTCTTTAGTCAGTGGTGCAACGATGAGAGACTACCAATTAGAAGGAACCGAATGGTTGATCACTTTGTATGAGAATGGGTTAAATGGGATCTTGGCTGATGAAATGGGATTGGGTAAAACTATCCAGTGTATTGCCCTGTTGGCCTTTTTATATGAACAAGGGATCACAGGACCCTTTTTAATCGCTGCTCCTTTGAGTACTGTGGGTAATTGGGTTAATGAGATCAAGAGATTTGCTCCTGGATTACCATGTTTAGGGTATATTGGCTTGAAAGATGATAGGAAAGATTTGAGAAGATTACATTTCAAAGGTTCAAATGGTGTTAATAAAGCTGTGATAGTTACAAGTTATGAAACTATATTAAAAGATTTTGAATATTTGAATAAAATTGATTGGAAATTCTTGATTGTGGATGAAGGTCATAGATTGAAAAATGTGAATTGTAAATTGATTAGAGAATTAAAGAAATTAAGAACTTCAAATAGATTGCTTTTAACGGGGACACCTTTACAAAACAATTTGAATGAACTTTGGTCTTTATTAAATTTCATTCTTCCTGATATCTTTCATGACTTGGAATTATTCCAAAAATGGTTTGATTTCAGTTCTTTAACTGATTTATCTAAAAACACAAAGGATGATTCCACAAAGAAATTAATTGACTCCAAAATTCAAGAAACTTTGGTTCAAAACTTACATACAATCTTAAAGCCTTTCCTACTTAGAAGATTGAAAAAAAATGTTGTCAAGACTTTACCTCCAAAAAAGGAATTCATAGTTTATGGTTCACTTACTTCACAACAATCTGAACTTTACAAAAATGCCCTTTTCAAATCCTTGAAGAAATCAGTACAAAAATTTGCATTTAAAGAACATATTGAAATCAACAAGTTAAAATTCACAAAAGCTGAAATTGATGCATTCTTGGCGAAGGAACTTGATCCTGAGTATATAAATATTGATTCTGATTCTGATGAGGGTGAAGATGATGGTCAAATCAATTTGAGATCTAAACAAAAACTGAAATCAAATCCAAAGCTTAGTCAAAATCAACAAAAATTGTATGAACTTTGGGATTATGTTAATAAATGGGTTGATTCTAAATCAATGCAAAATATGATGATGCAATTAAGATTGATTTGTGATTCTCCTTATTTATTTTATTTCCCATGGGAAGATGAAACTAAGATGACTTTGACTAAATTAGTGGAATCTTCACCAAAATTACAATTATTAAATCAATTAGTTCCAGAATTGATCACCAAAAACCATAAAGTTTTGATTTTTTCACAATTCACCAAAATGATGGATCTTATTGAAGATTGGTGTGAATTAAGTGGGATAGGATCTTCAAGATTAGATGGAAGTACACAACAAGTCGATAGAGAAGAAGAAATTGCCAAATTCAACAATGATGATAAGATTCAAGTGTTTTTATTAAGTACAAGAGCTGGTGGATTAGGTTTGAATTTAACAAGAGCAGATAGTGTTATTCTCTTAGATTCTGATTGGAATCCACAAGTTGATTTACAAGCTATGGATAGAGTGCATAGAATTGGTCAAACAAATCCAGTTATAATATATAGATTTGTTATTGTTAATACAATTGAACAAATCATTTTAGCAAAAGCTGATTCCAAGAGGAAATTAGAGAAATTAGTTATTCAAATGGGGAAATTTGAAAATTTACAAAGATTAATGACTAGAGATAATAATTTATTAGATACAAAGAAAATCATAGGTGAAGAGTCTGATTTAGCAAAAGAATTAGCTGCATTATATTCAGATGATCGTTTCAAAGATCAAGATCATAAAATTGAAGATAATATATTGACAAAGGAAGAGTTGAAAGAATTGACAGATAGAAGTGATGAAAGTTATCAAAGAAGTATGGATTTCTACAAGGATTTCAAACATGTACAAGTCTTTGAGACAAGTGCCTCATTTGAATGAAATAAGTTGTATTTATTTAATAAAAATGCGTTTTAATGATTGAAAAGTAGACCAAAGATATCTTTTAATTTTCATACAAATTTGACACATTTTGGCACACATAAATCACTGATTTACTCATAATATAATGTGACAACTATGTATATTATTTACATTCTTGATAACTACGCAGTCATATCTATCGACTCATACCAATACCATGATCTTCTCAGCTACTTTAAATATAACTAATTAATAGTTTCTTAGTCGCAAAAATAAAAACTTTCCTCTTTCCTGACCATTTCTTCCCATTTCTAAGAATATCTCAGTCAATTCTAGTCAGTTTTCGGTATAGATTGGTTCATAAAAAAGCTATCAAAATCTGCTACCTCTCAATCCTACTTTTATTGGTTTAAACATCATTTTTAACTACTCCTTTACTCTAATCAAAAGCGTAGAATCGGAGTTTTTTTTGGCAACTTTTTTCCTCACAGCCAGGAAAAAAACACCGGGAACTTTTTTTGACTCCAAATCAGTCAGAAATTTGGGATAAATCAGTGATCTTTGGTCAATTGCGGTGGGTTTTTAGACAATCTCAGTGCTAGAAATGAAGTTCTCATCTTTGATTGTCCCTATTGTGGCCTTTTCGCAACTTTCTAGTTGTTTGGAAGAGAAATTAGTGGAAAAATCAACAGACCTTTACTACTCAAATGGTGATTTGAATCTTGAAGTTTTGAATGATAAACTAGCAGAATGTCCTGTTGTTCAAGAATTGGACGCTAAAAGAAGCTTAGAAGCCCATGATGAGGATGAAAGCTTCATTCAGTACATGTTTTCCAAGCTTTTCCCATTTGATAGCCCAGCTTATAACGCTATTTTGGCTACTACTTATATCTCTGGACCTCCAAATTTGATCTTGGGATTCATTCCTGCCTCTATTGATCCTTCTAAACTGTCTCTGCTGGTGAGTTTTGCCATTGGTGGGCTCCTGGGTGATGTCTTCTTGCATTTGTTGCCTCAGACTTTTGTCGGTGAAACTATTGATCATTCAAAGAATTCATTTGTATTGGTTGATGAAAAGAGAAACACCATCCTGGGTCTATTCATCTTCATTGGGTTCATGTCCTTTTTCTTCATCGACAAATCCTTGAGAGTTTTGGAACATCAACAAGGTGAAGAATCTTCATCTCACTCTCATTCTCATTCTGTTGCTCCTCCTCCTTCCGATGCTGAAGTTAGAAAACACAAGAAAACTGATGGTGATGAGCAACAACCTGTGATTGAGAACCCAAACCAAAGTGTCAAGGCATCTGCTTACTTGAACTTGATCTCTGATTTCACTCACAACATCACTGATGGGTTGGCCATTTCTGCAAGTTTCTATATCTCTAAATCGGTTGGTTCCACGACTTGCTTAGCTGTGTTTTTCCATGAAATCCCACATGAAGTTGGTGATTTTGCCTTGTTGATCCAAGGTGGATTCACTAAATGGCAGGCAATGAACTCTCAATTCTTAACTGCAGTTGGTGCTTATTTGGGGACTTTTTTGGGGATTTTCATCCAAAACTTGGGTTCTTCTTCTTCTTCGTCTTCTAGTGAAGCTATTGGTGAACTCGTCAACCAAAGCCCTGGTTTATTTGGCACTTCTGTTACTACTGGGGACTTGACTTTACCATTCACTGCTGGTGGGTTCTTATACATTGCCACTGTTGGTGTCATCCCTGAAATTTTAGAATTACAAAGTTCAAACACCAGAATTCAAGAAGTTTACAAAGGTACTGCTCAATTGTTCTTCATTGGTATTGGTATTTCTTTAATGTTCTTAATTTCTTGGTTTGAATGAGTTCAAGTACGAAAGCGCTTTAAATATTAAAGAAAAATGAAGACATGATATAATTAACACTTTATACAGGATATAAAAGCATGTTATGATTCTGTGTCGAATATAATTAGCAGAAGTAGCTTTCTTCATTGGGGAATATCCACAACAGATGCACCTTCGGCTTCTTCCTCAAGTCTCTTTCTTTGTAAGCTTTTGGTGGCACTGATGATGTAGGTGATCAAAGTACCTCCCAAGATGACAGTCATGGAAACCAAAAACACATTGACAGGTGTTGGATTATTGTTCTGGTACTTTTTGGTGTAAAGATCCAAGTAAGTTTGGAAGTAGTTGAAGATACCACTGATACACATGAGTAACCCGTAAACTTGTCCAAAAGTATTGAAACCGAAAACTTTAGCACTGTAATCGCTCACTGCTGTGTAATAGAATGGTCTGTAGACAACAAGCATCAAAATACCAAACAAGTTGAGGTAAAAGTTACCAATCAATCCAAAGACACCAATCACTAATGAAATGCACATCAAAATGATGAGCACTGTCAAAGTCTTGAAATTATCAAGAATCAACCCGATGAAAGGAATAGCAACAACACCACCTAATGGTAAAGCAATATCGAAAATCCCATTGATCTTCAGTGCTAGGTCATCGCCAATCAGGTACTGTTCCTGTGATCTAATAGTTGCGACAAAATAATTGATTCTAATCATTTGGATCGTAGTGAAGGCACACATCAAGTAAAAAAATGGAGATTTCAATTGTGTACGAACAGGTTCACCATCCAAAATACCAAAGATGTTGCCAGATTTAGTAACGAGTTCCTGTTCCACAATTTCTTCATAGACAGATTTTCTTCTTGATCCATTGGCAACCATGCTTGTTCTTCTCTCAGTGTTAACATTGACAGAGAGTAAAGAGGTTCTTTCATCGATATCTGGGATAATAGAACGACCATCATCTCCTTCTAATAGCTCACCATTCTCGTCAAGGCCTTCAATGGCGAGTTTTTGAACAGTGCCCATAGTCTTATATGAGTCTGTTGGCATGATGAAAACTTGACATAAAAAGATAAACAAAGGCACAACGAGGTAAATAAAGAAGAATGTGCGCAAGTGTAAAGTCAATATGTTTTCATAGATGAGTCTGTACACCAAAAAGACCGCAGACGAAGTATCAAATGCCCCTGTGAGTAGAGCTAAAATCATTCCTGAGTAACGTGGGAAACTGTTGGCCAATTGGAAGGATGAGATGAACACAAATGGACCACCCAAAGCCATGAGCACGTACCCTGTCAAATATGGGTCAATTTGCAAGAAATTGAGAGTCCCACTGAAGAACAAAGCACCAAGGGCAATGAAGAAACTACCGATAATACCACACACACGAGGGCCCTTACGGTCCAAGATATTCCCCACAAGTAAAGCAGCAATGTTTGTCACAGCAGCAGAGATGGTGAACATCTTGTTGAGTCTGAGGTCTTGCTCCACACATACTTTGGTACTGGAACATACCTCATGGTAGACACCTTCACCAACCAATATCGGTTTCAAGGCAGCAAACCCAAACACAGGGCCAGCAGCGAACAGACACCATAGAATTGCGCACGAGATCTGGATGATTCTTGTTCGTTGGGAGGGCAGTGGCTTTGGCATGTTGATATGTTCAGTTTACACTTCTGATCTTATCACAAAACTAAAGACAATGGCGGGTATTAAATAGATTTTCCTGAGTTTTCTCTTCCTTTAAAGTTTTTTTCTTATCTTTTTTGACAGGATGAGGACATCTCCGAAAGAGAACAAACAGCTTTGAAATCATCAGAATTTTCGCCTTTTTTTACATGGGAAGAGAGTTTAAGGCTTCGAGAAAAAGAAATGAGATAACAATAGGTAAACATGTCGTACTACATCATCTTTGCTTTGTGTTTTCATCAAAAAATTCGACCAGAAGATCCATCAATTCACTACTGAAATCGTTCAGCTGGCTGCAGTCGGCAAATGCAGCCATCTTTATACGCCGAAATTATCAGGTAGTACTACGCCGTAAATCTCCGCCATTTTCACCTTTTCGCAAAGAAAACAATAGGGCAAGTAACTAAAGAGAATATGAATAAGTTATATTCACAAAACCAACTCATCGAATCCTCATAAACAGCTTTTAATGCCCAACTAAAACAGATAAATCAGCTTTACAATGAGCGATAATGATACATCCGAACACCAGATAACGGTGAAAACTTAACATCCGAACATCAGAGATATAACACCCAAACACCACATGGAAAGGAAAGGAAGATGGTTGATATCCAACGTCACTTATCTGGGGATATATGTAAGTCTAGATTTAGGTTTAGACTCTTTGGAGTGTGAAGAGCTATTGAGGTTATGAACCCCTTTTTCAGATTGATAAAAAATTGAAACAATTTTGAATCATTATTTTATATTTACATAATATATGTATGTACAATAGTTTTTTTATCTGACTTGGAGAAAACTAACTAGGTCTTAAATTTTGCCTTTATTTTTGGTAGATTGTGGCTTGAGACTTTGATAGTTTAGGAAAGCCATGAAAATTACCCATAGGCTGCAATGTTTTAGGCCTTTGTTCCATTTCTCAGACAAAAAAGTTTCTCGAAGAACCCCTTAAAATTCACGTCTCAGAACATCCTTACATCACATATAGACGCTCACCGCTTTCCAGATTCTTTCAAATAATGTTCAGCTATTTGCATCTCATTGGTGGACTGGTGTAGTCTGACCTAACTATGGAACCAAGGATGTATGTTTGTACATTCAATACAATGTGCATTAGGTCAAAAACCCAATGTTCCCAAGATGATGAGCAAGATTGAGCTGTTTATGACCTTAAACACCTCAAAAAAGTGAGCTCTTTCAGAAGCATAAGGAAGTTTTCTGGCTCAGACTACAAATCTGCTCAAATCGACTCGAGCCTGGGGATCTTTTCTATAAAAGAGTTGGCTACCCTATCCTTTTCCCTTTTCTTGTCTATCCCTCTATTCCACTATTCGGACTCAGATAAATCACAATGCCATACATTAACGCTACTAAATTTCCTCAAGCACCTTTCAATAGTACCTTTAGCGTTAAGCCTCTTACCAATTACACACCTACAGCCATAACCATACCTGACTACAAACTTGATCTTCCAATAGATGAGGATGAATTCTCTTGGTACCCGGACAAAAATGACATATACAAGTTCAAAGTCTTGGGTTTATCTCTTGCCATCTTGTGCTTGTTCTTGTTTCTTATCAAGACACCAAAGATCTATAAGTACCTCAAATATGGACCTAAACCACAGCCAAACTATGTGGAGGTCCCAAATGGAGGCTACACTGAAGAGGATAGACTCAACACACTTGAAAGATTGGTGAAAATAAATAAGGGGATACAATGGGAGAAAGATCTTATGAAATACAGTCTTTCAAATGAGGATCTCACTAAATATCCAAGAGTTATCAGGGACGAGGAAAGCGGGAGTGTCACTGTTGAGTACCCTTCAAGCAGAGCCTGTCAAAATTTTGAAATAAATTATGATCCTGGAATGTTCGAAGAACAAGATTTATCAGAACAATTCCCACAACAACAGATCAGAGAATCTAAGAGATGGTGGTTCTTAAGGCCAAAGAAACCAAGTTATAACGTGAAATATATCTACGAACCAGAAAAGGCCAAAAATGTTATTGTGGAAAAAGGACCAACAGAGGTTACACAGAAACAATATGAACTCTTGATGGAGATCTATAAGAGAGATCCAACATCCAAGTTCTTCCATGAGCACCAAAGTTTCAGAGTGATTCCAAAGAAATGATCTGTTTCCTCTCTTTTTATTTGTTGACTTATTTATTATTTATTTATTTATTTATCTATTTGTATATAGTTCTTCATTACTCGTTGCGTTGTCCTGATTTGATTAACCTTTATTCGTGTTTACATTATGATTATTATACATTATTCATTTGAGAATTTCTAATCTTCCTCATCGTCATCAGCTCTATCTAATGTACTGTGTAGCTTATGTTCACCAACCAGGAACATATGTGCAAATGCAATTACCGTACAGGCGAAACAGAACCCAAATGCCATTTTGGTACTTGATGAATATGCATCTTTCAAAGTTTGTTGAATGAAATCAGGAGCTCCATTGTAGATGTAGTCAGAATTATGTATTGCCTTGAAAACAATTTGTTGCAATTCATCTGAAGTGTGTCCATCAGTTCCTTCAAATGCTAACACATTAGCTTCTAGTTCGTTCTGTAGCTTCTTTGCAAAGATAGCAGATCCAATCGAAACACCTAATGTAGAACCACATGATCTGAAAACGTAGTTAATTGACAAAGTAGACGCTTGATGTTCCACATCCACAGATGCCACTAATCCCAACATCAAAGCAGTAAGAGCCCCATTCGTTCCCAGACTTGGAATGAAAAGCAACAAATATTGGCTGAAAGTACTATACTTAGGACTAACAAGGTAGATATTTAGCTCACCAAACATGATAATAGCACCACATATCAATAGCACGGCGTAGTATTTCCCAGTACGTTTCATATAGTAGCCTATACCCATAGCACCAATGATGATAGAGAAGAAATTAGGAGTAAATCTTTGTCCAATTTCTTGAGCAGAAAGACCCAGGACCGCAGAGAAGTAGATTGGTAGAATGAAATATGTTGTGAATGTATTGATTGCAATGAAAAATCCACAGGTTGCAACAGACCTAACAGTACGTATCCCCAACAGACGAATTGGTAGAATTGGATTCAAAGCTTTCAATTCAACATAGATAAAAGCAAAAAGGAACACCAATGTCACAATCAACAATCCTACGAATTCAAAACTCTTGAAGGGAATTTGTTTCCCGCCTAATGATGCAGCAGTAAGGAAAGAGATCAAAAAAGTAATCAAAGTGAGACTGCCCCACCAATCAATCATTTTCAATTTGACCTTAATATCATCTCCATGGACACCCAAGCCTGGCGAGCCCTTTGGAAATTTCAAGAGAAGGAAGATAGCAATGATACTTAGCATACTGAGGGGCAATTGACATGCAAAGGCACCTCTCCAACCGCCTAGGTTTTCATGCGAGGCAAAGAATCCTCCCATTATACTCCCTAAACCAGATCCACAAGCGAATGCAATATTAGCAACCCCTGTATAGATTCCCCTCGCCTTTAGGGGTATCAGATCAGCAACAGCCATACTTGAGAGGGCAATCAGTCCACCGCCTCCAATACCACTAATAAATCTCCCCAAAATCAACTGATTGACATTACTAGAGAGATAGCAAATAAAAGTCCCTATGAAGAAGATCAAGTTGGAGGATATTAGAAGTGCTCTTCTTCCGAAGATATCACTGACTTTCCCATAAAGAGCCTGGAATGTTGCACTTGAAAGCAGGTAAGCAGTAGCTATCCATGGTAGTTTAGGTAACGAGTCAAACTCTGATGCTATGGTCCCAATCAACGTACTGACCACGGTCCCATCAATCCCCGCTAAGAACACACCAATGTACATCGACAGGACAATAAGATTGATTCTTGTCTGTGAAAGCCCAGTCTCCCAGGCAGAAATGGGTGTTGTTAAAGGGTCTTCATCCTCAATCTCGAAATCGTCATCCTCATATATGGTCTTGTTGATGGAGCTTTCTCCACTGAGGTCGTCCAATGGGATCCCCTTGTTGTTCGACGACATTGCCTTTTGGACCCTAATAGCCTTTCCACTCACAAGGAGGAATCTTAAGGGTTTATTAAATAGCCATTACAGCCCAAGGGCTTCTTGACTCACCACTGTTATCGTTCCCGGATCTAAAGACGAAAAGATAATGCAGCGTGCTCCATCACATTTACTTATCGGGAATAGTGCGGAATTGGGCGGACATAGAGGCAGAAAATCCGAATAATGTATACTACACCGCTTAAAATTTTTTTTGGCGTAAACTTCGAATATTGAAGTGGCCCTAATACTTGAGCTGACATAGACAGTTTTCGAAAAGATCAGTCAATCAGTGCCTTGGGAGAAAGATAGCACAATGTAACTGTAGTTTAATTGGGTGTTTTTCGAGAAACTTGAGCAAAGGCCATATGTGGTCAAGAGCATGAGATCAGTAGCATCTCAATGTTCGATTCGAAACTCATATCAGCTCAACAAATCGAAAGTTGTTTATGTTGTAGCTCAAAGTATATAAATATGTAAGTGAAAACCATAACACCATAACCACAAATCGCATAATTTACTCAATGCAGTAAAAGGATCGATAAGAGGCCTACTGGCCTACTCATACGCTTATACGGCGTGGAGAATCGTGCCATGATATACGCTTATATGAGCTATCAAGATACGGGAAAGCTGTGTATATTTCAGCACCTGCAATTTCATCACTGCCCCAAGGAAACGAGAAAACTTTAACTCGCACCTCCAAACACCACAGTACTCAGATACCCACAAAACCGGGAATCTCGCGCATTCTCACGAATTTGATGAAAATTTTCACAGTCACTAAGCAGTCACTTTGACCTCTTTTGTTTACTTTAACAAACATCAACACATCACCAAATTGATAAGATAAGATTCCACTACTGTTAGCCGCTGAGTGTCTCAACAACAACATCACGAAGACACACCACAGCAGTACACAACAGCAATAATAACGACTGAACTTCTACAATCAGTATTAGCGGGCTGCCAATTGCCACCGCTTATTGCCCTCGCTGGCCCTCAAACCCACGAGGCGTAGGGTTTGTTTGACACATAACCCCAGACCAACATCAACAGCGACAATGTCGGACAACAATGGCTTCACAGAGGACGACCTCGCATCAGTGGTACAGCAGGCGATGGATGGGTTCAACGGTGATGCTAGTGATATTGAACAACAACAACAACAACAACAACTTCCAAAGGAGGAACAACAACAACCAAACCACCAACAAGAACAGCAAGATCACAGCATGGACGATTTCGAGTCTGAGATACAGCGGCAACTAGAAGAGCAGTTCCAGCAACAGCAGGAGCAGCAAGATGAATCACAACAGCGCTTGGCTGACCACCAACATCAACAAGGAGCAGCAAACGATGATGATTTTGCCAAAGAGGTGGAGCGCCGACTGCAAGAACAATTCAACGAAGGACAAGGATTCGATATGAACGAGCAGCTACGGCACCAACTCAATTTTGACAACAATGATGCTAATCAAGTTGTTGATGAGCGTGAAACTCCAACCCAAGCCCAAGATCTTCAAAGTCAGCAACAAGAAGGTCTGGAAGGACAACAGGAGCAACAGAAGCAACATCAGGAACAAGCGCCACATCCATCCTCCAATGATAGCGATGCTGCTGAATACGAGAAAGAGTTGCAGAAGCAGATTATGGATGTACTTGGTGGTGATGATCAATCTATCTCTGCAGCCAACAATCGTGATCAGAATGCTTCTGCTGATGCTCAAGATGACTTTGAGACTGATCTGCACAAGCAAATCATGGATGCATTCTCTGAGGTGAATGAGGCGACTGCTCAACAAGGGATCTCTAAACCAGATGAGCCTCGATCTCAGTCTAAGGCCGACCATCCAAGTCAATCTGATACTGCTGCAGCGCAGCAACAGCCGTCATTGGAGGAACAAAAGGTCGACGAGAACGTTCAAGCTCAAGACAGATCTCAATCAACACAACAGCAATCTAGTCATCAACAAGTGCAAGAATCTCAAGATGACTATGAGCTACAACTACAAAAACAGATCATGGATGCCTTTGGTGAAGCTTCTAAGGATCAAGCCCAATCCAGCGATCAACAGAGTTACTCGCAGGTCAATCAAGAAACGCGACGTGACTTACAACAGGCCCATGAACAACCCAAGGATGATCAAGAATTTGGTGTTGATTACGAACAGGAGTTGCAGAACCAAATATTTCAAGCTTTCAATGAGCAACAGCAGCACCACAACACTAGTGACACTGCTCAAGCTGGTAAGCAACAGGAGGATAATAATAATGAAGGTACCGATGATTCATACAAGGATGCCCTAGCTGAATTAGTGAAAAATGTTGTGGATGCACAGATGGATCTCGATACAAGTGCTGGAGATGAGGAACAGATTGCTGAAGATGATGAAGAGATTGATATGAATCAGATCATGCAAAATGCCTTGGCTTTAGCCGTTGAAGATCCGAATGCCTTATTACAGAGTTTGAACATTGGGGACTCTTCGGTACATGCTGATAGTGCACTGATTGATCAATTATTACAACAAAGTGGTGCGTTGGATCAAGTTAAAGGAAAAAAGGGCAAAGCTACAAAGGAGAAGAAACCTCCAAAGGAAAAGAAGCCAAGAGCCCCAAGAAAGAGCACAAAGAAGAAGAAGGAACCTTTGGTTAATCAAGCTCCGGTATTTCTGACACCTCAATTCCATCCTACTATTCCAATTCAGCCGCCTGGTCAACAATTGCCACATGCTCTACAAGTTCAATTCCAGCAGCTGGCTCAGCAGAACTATCAAGCTCAATTAGCTGCCCAAGCCCAAGCTCAGGCCCAATTGCAAGCCCAGGCTCAGGCCCAATCAGAATCCCAAGCTCAGCCTTCCACCTCATTACCTCAAAACAATCAATTTCAACAGCAGCACATCAAACAAGTCCAGCCTGTGCAGCCTGTTGTTGATTTAACTGCACAAAAATCTGAGCCAAGGCTGCCAAAACCTGCTCCTGCCAATTCAATCATTGACTCTGTCAAGAAAGCTCCTCCTTTGGTCTTATTGTCAAAAGATACTTCTGTGGATCTCGCAAATGCTACAAAGCAAAAAAAGAAGACTTCGTTATCCATTGCTGAAACTTTGGCTTTGAGTCGGTCTACTATGACCAGTGGAAAATTCTCTTCTGAGTTGCAGGAATCAAAATCACCAGAGCAAAGCGATTTATCAAAGACGGTGAGTGTCGTTCAGAAGACACCAGAATTGCAGTCAGCTCAGACTCAACCAACTCAGCAGCAGACTTTACATCAGCCACAATCTTCTATCGCGAGCTCTTCGTCTGGTATCAAAGCCAATGACGGGTCTAATAGGGTGGTGAATACTGTCGTTGAATCTTTAAAGCCAAGTTCGTCATCAAGCTCATCACAAGTGTCTGGTAATTCACTCTTAAGCAGTATTGGATCATTATTACCTGATCTTCCGTCTGATCTGACTAATATTATTGGCTCTGTGATTTCTCAATTCCTATCGAGCAATTCAGTGGCATCAAGTCCAAAAGAGCCTGCCAAACCTGTGAAAAGAAAACCTCTGGTCACTAAAGATGAGACTCCTGAACAACAAAAGGAGCGTATCAGATTGGAGAATCGTGAACGAAAGAAGAGATGGAGAGACAATAACAGATTAAAGAATCAGAATAATGATTTGAGAGCAAGATTGAAGAAGAGAGCTTTACAGTTGTACGGGCCTGAAAATACTCCTGAGAAACTGGAATGGATTGAAACCGAATTTGAGAAGAGAAAGAATAGAAGAATCATCAAGAACACCAATTTAGAAGATTTGACTAATGTGATAAGTGACACTATGAACAAGTTGGATTTGCATTCCGTTAGCCAAGAAACTTTGACTAGGGTTATAAGTCAGATTGTATCATCTGCTTTAGAATCGAACCACAACAATAACCACAGTGCTCTTGGGATTTCCACACCTTCGACTCCACAGAACTCCAACCAGTTGCTTGGGAAAGAGTTGGATCGAATGTCAGGAATACCAAGAGGTTCGGTTCCAGCTTTTAGAGTGGATTCCAATGTCAATGGGAACAAACAAGATGGTTCATTCAGTTCCACCAATGTTTCCGATTTGGAACTATCAAAGTTGATATCAAGCGCCTCACAGTCCCACCCACCAGAACAATCGCATCCGCAACCTCAACCATCGACTCAGCTTCGACAACCTCAAGCCCCTTCGATGTCTGAGGATATTCAGATACCGGATTTTAAATCTGCCATTTCTGTTGATCAAGTAAACAGTGAACCTTCTATTGATCCTCATTTGAGTACAGAGAAACAAATTGGTCCTAAAGTTCAGCCTCAGACTCAAATCTCAATCAACAAGGAGGTACCAATTCCATCAAGAAGTAGCATGCCTCCTTCAGGTTTTCCACCTGCCTCTACATCTGTACCTCCAAAGACTATTCCACAGAAAAGAAGCAATGATTTTCTATCTAATTTTTCTATGAAGAAGGCCAAAATTCCATTGATTAGGTTCCAAGACCTCGAGAAAGATGATAAAGAAGAGGAGAAAAAGGTTGAAGGAATCAAGATCACCAAAGAGGTTGTTGATCTTGAAGGTGTACAGTCAGGATCTACTTCAGAGAAGAGCGAGGTTATTGAAATCCCTGATGCTAAGTCTAGTGATGAGAATGAGAAATCCAAACAAGAACGGGCTCCCTCCAAAGAGCAGCAAGATCTCAAGGAATCTGCTTCTACTAGCCCTGCCGTTACTGTTCCTGTCAGGAATACTTCTGCTTCTGCTTCATCTTCAACATTCTCAAAAGCTATCAGCAAGCCAGTTTCCAGAGTCAGACCTTCTCCATTACCACAGGCTTTACAGCGTCCAACCATCAAGATGCCAGCATTCAACAAGCCTGGTCCAAAACCCGAACCTGTTGCTTCAACATCGATTACCACACCTCCATCTAATGACCACAATACCCCTGTTTCTGCTTCAACTAATACCAATCCTACTACTAATTCCAGTGCTCCAACCTCTTCAACTACACAAGCTCTTAAGAGCGATAAAGTCTTGATGAGGCCCAAGTTTGGTGGCGGACTAAGAAAGCCTCCAGCATTTCAGGGTCTGAGAAAGCCTGGTGCTTTCCAAAGACCTGCTGATAGAGACAAGAAGAAGGTTGGTGCTTAATTTTACAGGGAACTTAATGAAACTAGAACTAATGTGATAATATATGTTATGTTATATTTATTTAAGAAATGCGTAGAAAAGTTTCTGTTTTTAGGTCTTCAAAGAGGAAATAGCGAAATAGCGGTAAGATAATTGATTTTATGACTCTATGAGGCAAATTACCACTCTAGTGACCGCCAGCGAGACGAGAGACGAGAAACATAGAACTTAGATAACCTTTCAGTCTCAACAACTCAACAACAACTGCGCTTTTGAGGGATTTCTATGAGTCACTGGCTTATTTATAGGATCCTTTTTACTGATCTCGAGACATCTGTAGAATCTCTTTCGCTATTAACTCCCGATTTGGAAACAAGGGAATCTGCACCCGATAAGATTATAAGATTAGATGGAAAACAATAAAAAGGACGGGGATTATATATTGGAAGTGAACCTTTCTTTCAGGAAACTCATCAATCCATTCGTTTGTGAGTCAATTAAGCTGGAATGTCTGAGACGATTCTAGTTGTGGGCTGTGGTGTTTTCGGCCTGTCCACTGCGCTCCATTTGGCTAAGGAGAACACCGATAACAAGTACGAGATCATCGCTATTGACAAGTATGAGCCGCCATCTCCCTGGTCAGCTGGGAATGATTTAAACAAGATCATCCGTACCGAATACGATGATATCTTCTATACAAAGCTTTCTGTCGAGGCATTGCGTTTATGGGAAGATCCAAAGGGGATCTATAAGGATGTTTATGTCAAATCAGGTAGAATCACTTTACAACCAGCAGCTGCAGAGAACCAACATCGTGCCAAATTCGAGCAGAAAGCAGTGGAAAACCTAAAAGAGCTAGGTGAATCCATCACTGAGATCAAGATCTTGAAAAGTGGTAAAGAAATTGGTGAGTTGTTTCCTGAATTTAAGGACAATACTCTTGGTGAGGGCATTGTCGCTAGATATAATCCAAATGCGGGCTTTGGAATCGCAGGAGACTCTCTCAAAGTTGTGTATGAAGAGGCAAAGAAACTCGGTGTCAAGTTTATATTTGGAGACGCTGGTGAAGCTAAGAAAGTTGTGGATGATTCCAAAATTCTAGCTGCTGATGGTACAATCTACGAAGCTGACAAGATTGTCTTAGCAATGGGTGCTGCTACTGGTTATTTGGTGGATTTTGAAAACCAAGTGAGTGCTCTTGGGTTCTTTATAACTCACATAAAGCTGACTGATGAAGAATATGAGAAGTATAAATCTATTCCAATCTTTTTCAGTGCAGAGTTTGGTTACTTCTTTGCACCAAATCGGGATAATCACGAAATAAAAATAGCCACAGTCGCTCATGATGCTACTAATGCTACTGATGATCCTTTCCATCCAGGTAAAACAATCTCATTACCAAGATACAAACCTCAGCATCCTCAAGACACGTTCCCAGAAGAAAATGAAGCTCATGTTAGAAAGCTGTTGAAACTAGCTATTCCAGAATTGGCTAATAACAAGCTGAGTGGAAGTAAATCATGCTGGATCAGTGATAACACCACTCATGACTTCTTAATTGACAAGGTGCCAACTTCAAAAAACATTTATGTTGCTACAGGAGATGCTGGTCATGGATACAAGTTTTTACCAAACATTGGGAAGTATATTTCACTAAAGATTCATGATGAGCTGGATCAAGAAGCCTGTGAGAAGTTTCGTTGGAGATCGAATCCTACTTGGCCAAAAGTTTGGGCTGCAAGAGCCTGGAGAACAGTGCAAGATGTCAAAGATATCAAATGGTGGGATGAGAAAGCACAAAAATGAAGATTATAGCTAGAATAAAGATATAATAATAAAATATAAAGAGGAAAAAGTGTGATGGATATAACACCAATGTAAATTGAATTTATGGGTTGACAGACTTGACTGCATCAACAATCTTCACTGGATGATATTTCTCTCCAAAGTTTTGAAGAGGTTCAGGGAGGTTGATCTTGCTGTATAAAGTGTCAATTTTTTCCAATAAACTCTCAACAACATTCTTTGGAGCCACTTTAAACAAGGACAAAAAAGTTCCAAAATCCACCTTCTTTTCATTGAACTTTTTGTTTGCCAAGTCTTGCAACTTTGTCCTCAAGACATTCTGAACAACAATATCATCAGCGTTGATATTGTTGAGACCATCGTTTGTCTTTACAGCCTTTTTGATAGGAGTTTCAGCGGACACCTCTGCCAATACTTTTTCAATTCTGCTCTGATAAAGCCCCGTCACAGTTTTAACCAAACTCAAGACTTTGTCGAACACCAATCTGAATCTGTTTCTGGTCTCAGCAGAAAGATCATAACTCTCAGTAGCGCTAATCTTCTTGTACCAGCCACCTTCTATGTTCATCTGTGGAACATTAGGATCACTTTCTGGTGTGAAGAGTAAAGGAGTGTGGAAGACAGTCTTTATGCTTTTGCCCTTATCTTTATAAACTTCTCTCCACTTGGCAGAAGACATGTCTGCCCGCAAGCTGGCAAATGGTCTGTAATGTTCATCCTTGGACCCATCACCTTCAACCAATTCGAATAATCCACCAACAAAAGTGAATGGCAAGTAAACATCCATTGGTCTCAAAACAAAATCTTGTCTTCTGGAAATAGTGAAACAAGATGCCCCTTTACAAATGACTTGACCCCAAGGTAAGACTTTGTCTTCAAGAGATTCAGCCTCGACAACATATTCACTTGTAGGGAACCCCAAACTGCACAAAACAATATGTGTAGTGTAATTAATCCCACCTTGAACATGATTAAGCAGAATCTGTCTTTCGACTCTAACACCTGTGAAAAACGCTTCTGCTGGGTTATTTCTTGGGTTGCAAACTTTGACAGAGCCAGAGATAGCAGCCTCTTCAGCAGAGACGGTGGTAGCGGAAAGGGAAAGGCCTATTAAAACACGGAAAAACTGTGAGATCTTCATGTCTTGTTGGAAATGAGCGGAAAAACTTCTAAACAACCTATACACATCCTTTAAAGCATCTTTGTGCTGTCGATGGTGTAAAAAGTTGGTGATGCTTTTTGTGTCAAATTTTTAGATCGAGGTTTTGTGTCAAAAAATATAAATCTGGGGAAATCAAAAACTACATTTCTAGCTGGAAAAAGTCGTTATATATCCAATAAACAATCAAAAGTGATATTTCTCACCGAAATTTGTAGTAGAATATTCAATCTTGACACTATTGTACATGGAATCAACTTTTTCCAAAAAATTCAAGACAGTAGTCTTTGGTGCAACCTGAATTACGGCTAACAAAGTACCAAAGTCAATTCTCAGCTTGTTGGATCTGAGTTTGGTCAAAGACTCAAAACTTGGCTTTAAAGCTCGAATCACAGTGAGTCGTGCATCCATAACTCTGTGATGGATATCAGTGACATTCAGATATTTTCTCAAAGAAGGCGTAGTATTCGCAACTTCTAGTAATTTCTGGGCTCTGCTATTGACATTTTCTTGGAAATAACTTTTCAGAATCGACAAGACAGAGTCAACCAACAATCTAAACTGGTTTCGAGTCTCTTTAGAAAAATCATAGTTTTCCGTAGCACTGATATCATTGAACCAACTAACTTCGTTTTCCAAACTTCCTGAACCTCTGTTAGAGGCATCTTCCGAAATTAACAAAGGAATGTGTAAAATCCCATGTTCTATACGGAACTTGTCGTCATAGATTTCCTCCATCCATTGTTCAGTCAATCCATCAGCATAAAGAGCAGACACAGGCTTGTAGTGCTCATCTTGGGACCCGTCACCCTCTTTCAACAAAAATAAACCACCAACCAAAGTCGAAGGGAAATAAAGATCAATCTCTCTTAGGACAAATGCCTGTTTTCTGGCCATTCTAAAGCAGGAACCATCTTTGCATATGTTTTCATTCCAAGGATATACATTATCAAAAAGGTCTTTTCCTGGAATCACATGCTCATCAACAGCCTTTCCATCTTTGCAGGTGATGATATGGGTTCTAAACATCCTTGGCAAGGAAAACTCAATCTGTCTTTCAATCTTGAAGCCCGTGTAACTGAGACCATTTTGGGAAGGTTTGCAAACTCTACTTGCAACACCAAGAGTAAGTTCTGAAGAGACAGTTGTAAATAGGGTAGCAAACACACAGGATACAACTAGTAAGGGCTTCATTGTAGATGTGTCTTGGGAGAATTATAGCAGGAAGAATATGAGGTTTTCTATACTTTTTTTTTGATACTTTTATGGATAAACCCCTTTTTGTGTAAAAGCGAATAGAAAAATTTCAGGGGTATAAACCTTAGCCCGAGAGACCAAGAACCTACGAGTTTTTGTTGAGAGTTGAATATTTGTATTCCAATTTGTAGACGTAGACAATCACGTATGATATTTTTCACCAAAGTTGGTGACTAAACCTTCAAATTTGACACTGTTATATAACAGATCGACTTTCTCCAAAAACTTCAAAACAGCAGTCTTTGGAGCAACTTGAATCAAGGCTAAAATAGTTCCAAAATCAATCTTCTTATCATTCACCAAAGCCTCTAAATTTGGCTTTAAAGCACGAATATAAGAAATCTGTGCATCCATTAATCTATTCTGATCATCATTCTTCCCATGGGTTTTCAATGATGGAGTGGTTTTAGCAACTGCTAGTAGCTTTTGTACTCTGCTGTTGGTACTGATCTGGAAAACTAGCTTCAAAAGAGACATGACAGAATCAACCACCTGTCTGAATTCATTTCTAACTTCATTGGTAAAATCATAACTCTCAGTAGCACTAACATCTTTGAACCAAGCATGATCCATCTCCATTTCCCAATAGTCAGCCTGTCTATAGAGATTTTCCGACATCAACAATGGAGTATGTAATATTTCACCTAATCGAGTACGATTTGCGTCGTAAAAGTCTTCAAACCATTGTTCAGTTGGAGCACCAGCCATAAGAGCAGCCATGGGTTTGTAATGCTCATCTTTAGACCCATCTCCTTCAACCAACTGGAATACTCCACCAACCAGAGTGAATGGGAAATAAATATCAACTTCTCTGAGGGAAAGTGCTTGCTTTCTGGCTATTCTGATACAAGAACCTTCATTACAGATTTGCTGCTTCCATGGATATACATTATCAAGCACTGATTCAGCTTTGACCACATGCTCATCAACAATCTCACCATTTTTACAAGTGGTGATGCGGGTATTGTGATAAACTGACTTAATCCGGTATAGGATGAAAGTCTGTCTATCGACTTGAACCCCTGTGTAATTGTATGGGGAGTAAAGAGGTCTGCATATCGTATTCCTAGGATTGTGTGCAATTCTTGCGGAAACAGTTGCCAATATGGCAGCAAAGGAACAAACAGCCAGTGTAAACTTCATTGTAGCAGTAGATTTGTGGTGGTGCAAAAGGATTGAAGACAGGAAAGCACAGTCTGTGTTCACAAATTTAAATGGTCAATGAGACTCCATAGGGGTTAACCCTTTTTGTGTAATTTAACACTGTAGCAGCACTCTAGAAACCACAAACACCCTGACAACGAGGTAAACTCATACATATCATAGTCTGGAGTCTACACTTTATGTTAAAGAGTAGGAATTTTACTATAGAATGGGGATAGCACTGTGTAGCATTGAAGAATCAAGTATGATACTTTTCACCAAAATTTGTAACAGATGCTTCAATTTTGACAGCTTTGTATAAAGAATCAACCTTCTCCAAAAATGTTAACACTGCACTCTTTGGTGCCACCTGGACTAAGGCCATCAACGTACCAAAATCAACTTCCCTGTTGTTGATCAAACCCTCAAAGCTTGGCTTTAAGGCTCGAATCAAGGAAAGCTTGGACTTCAACTCACCATGATCAATATTCCCTTCTGACTTCAGTGAGGGAACGCTATTTGCAACAGCCAACAATTTCTGGGCTCTGCTGTTGGTTTTAACATGGAAAGCCATCTTCACATATGTTCTCACATAGTTCTTTATCAGCCTAAAATGGCTTCGATCTTTATAAGTAAAGTTGTAACTTTCAGTGACACTTACATTCTTGAACCAATCATCCTTTTTTCCAGCTTCCACAGAATCAGAGTTAGAAAGATCTGGAGACATCAACAAAGGAATATGCGTGACAGTAAGTCCAAGACCTTCAGGACACCCCACTTCCTCAACCCATCGATCAGTGATAACCTCAGAAAGAAGAGCAGATAAAGGCCTATAATGCTCATCTTTGGAACCATCACCTTCCACCAATTCAAACAAACCGCCGACTGGAGAGAAAGGCAGGTAAAGGTCAAGTGTTCTTAGGGCAAGTGATTGTTTTCTTGCCATTTGAATACAACTTTTGTCACTGCATGTTTGTTTCCCCCATGGGAAAACATCTTCAAGATAAAAATCGGCTGGAAAAATCCACTCATCAACTGGTACGCCGTCTTTACAAGTGACAACTATAGTTCTGTAACTCGCAGCGGGTGGATATGAAAAGTAGAAAAGAGGCTCGAGAATTTGCCTTTCGACTTTGTAACCGGTGTAATTATGTGGGAATTGGTGAGGTTTGCATATTTGGCTGGTGACACCAGGGGAAACTTGAGCAAAAACAGTTGCCCATAGGACCGAAACAACAGAGAAAGCCAAAGTAAACTTCATTTAGCAG
Source organism: Xingzhongia strasburgensis (assembly GCA_030574715.1). Classification (NCBI taxonomy): domain Eukaryota; kingdom Fungi; phylum Ascomycota; class Saccharomycetes; order Phaffomycetales; family Wickerhamomycetaceae; genus Xingzhongia; species Xingzhongia strasburgensis. The sequence continues at coordinate 65,567 of JAJMFO010000005.1, forward strand.
CAGGTTGATAATTTAGAATCCATAAAAAGGATAGAGTGTGGATCTCTTTGCTGAATTTTGATTTTAAGTAATATCTGATAGTCCATTTTTGTGTAAGCAAGAACACAAAAAGCCTAAACCCCAAGAGCCATTTTAGTGATAGCACTTTCATTCGAGACTGAAATCATCCCTAGTCAAAACTAGCCCACCATATCTGAAATCAGGGAGTTTTATAACCATTTTTCAATTACAACGTACATATAACATTTTCCCACTACACCATTAACAGAGCAAACCAAAGTTTATTCAATCGAAAAAATCATCATCATCATCGTCATCATCATTGTGGTTATTTCCAGACCTGAGTGACTTCTTCATGAATCGTAGTCTATGTGCCTCTTCTAAATCTTCATCTTGGCTATTCATCACCAATCTTTTATCAGCTTCTTTTACCGCACCAACATCAACCAAAACTTTCTCTAAATCCTTGATAGTAGTGGCATTACCACCCAGTTGTGTCAGTGTAATGTACTGCTTCACGACATCCCCTTTCAAATAGATCAAAATAGTTGGACAGTTCGCCTCAGGATAATTCTCAACGGCTCTTGATCCAGGAATCTCAACAAACTTGAGCTCTGGGAACTTAGCAGCCAATGTAATAAATAAACTAGATAACAACCTCGACTGTAACGAGCTCTGTAATGACAAATGTGTGAAAACAAACGAATCTTGTGAGGCATCAGTAATCTCAGTTTTATAATCAGGCTTCGTTACAGGATAAACTCTTCCAAATTTAGCAGCATTGCTCAATTCTTGCAATTCTTTCAGTCTTTTGTTCTTATAAATCTCTAGAAACTCTTCATCTTCTTCATCCTCAAGATCTTCCAACTCCTCCAAGTCTTTGCCTTCTAATCTGTTATCCCATTGTCTCACCACTGCTTCTTGTAATGCTTCTTCTAATTGTTCTGATGGTGATGGTGGTTTTTCCGGGATAACTCCATGTTTCCGAAGGATATCGTTCCATTCTGTGTCTTCGTCTGGATCGACCTGTACATTGATCTTTGGGTCCATCTTTTCTGTGTTTTATAGCCACAAACTTGAAACTTTCGACATCAAAAGTGAAAAGATTTCGACCAACGATGGGGAATTGAAAACCACATACGGTAGAAGACACACACATTTCTAAATAAAACAAGTTCGCGACTGCCAAAATTACCTAATCTTTCAGCGCAATGCTTAGTAATAATAATAACCCTTAATGACACGATATAGATTGGCAGATAAGGTGGTAGTTGGGGGCATTCAAACTACAAAAAGTCATCATAATCCACCAATATATACCTTTATTACACACATGACACAAATATACCAGATACAATACTATAAAAAACACCATTCCCATAATGATTCAATGAGTTGGATACTGACCCTTTTCTGGGCCAAAGTATCCTCTTGCGGTATCTGTGATATTCTTTAGAGATGTTTGACCAACACCTCCATCAACACCAGCAAAAGAGACGGTGTTCCCCCACCAAACGACATCCTTTTCATGGTATTGTACTGCAAAAAAGATAATAACAGCACTGAAAGCGACACCGGCAGCTAAAGAGGCAGATAAGACATAGTTATACTTTTCAAACCAAGCCAAGTATCTCTTCTTGATGATGTACATAAAGAAAAAGGAAAGGTATAGAGCAGGAAACATATAGGACAAGTTGTATGGAGCAAAGAAAGTGAGCATACCACTTAAAGCCACTGCAGGTTGGAGCCATCTGATGTAACCAAACCATTTTTGTTTAAAACAGAAATGTCTCAAAAGAATGAACAATACCCCAATGAGGAAGCCAATCAAGAATGAGTATTGCAAAGTAGGATACAATCCAGAAAAGACAATCTTTGGACCAATAACACCCCATAGCACTGAAGCAGCATAAAAAGTTCTCTCTTGTGGACAAGTAAATTTTTGAGCATTTGTAGTGGAACAAAAATCCTCAATATTAGAGATTGACCAATTGACCACACCAAGAGTAACAAAGCATTGGATAATGGTACCAAGCAGCTGGGCTCTGAAAATGGCTCTTGGGGAGATTTTGGCGTAATGGCCCGCTTTCAAAGAGGAAATCAAATTATCAGCTTGCCCATCAATGTTATAACCAAAAGCTTTCAAAGTCATAAGAGCAACACCATTCCCAGGGATAGCATATCCTATAATCAATTCAACCAGAACGTTAAGACCGACAAGGACACCACTAACAGAATACAACAAAGCCAATGGGATTAAAAAGATGAAGTTCATAGCAACAACAAAGAAGAGCCCCCAAACAGGAGTTTTGGAGTCAGGATAAACCTTGACACATAAAATGGCGAAAACAAGGGATAACACCAAGATGGAGATGTAAACATAATCTGGAACTTCTTTGTATTTTCTCATCATCTTGGAGTGTGGATCTTTAAACTTGTCATAAGTTGAAGGTTGGCCTCCCTTTTTAGAGAACGAAGTCTTCCAGCTGAAGTTGTGCACAAATTCTGTCGCGCTCTCCATCATCATCTTGTAGGCCTTTACAACAATTCTCCATTCCATAAAAGTATTGTAGAAAAATCCCAATGGGTAATAGGCGAAAAATGCACCGTAAACAAGGATATTTCCAGCAGAATAAAAAGGGGCAGAATATTGTTGATACTTGTCATCATCCAAGAGACCATTTGTCAAAATTTGAGTAACGTCATAAGATTCACCAGTGTTGGTAAAGATATCATTTGAATTGATTGGCAAGTATGCTGTCCATTTATAGTTTGAATAGTAAATTCCAATAACGACAAAGAACCCAATAATGGCACCAAATGCTAGATTTGTCATTGTAGTAAATGGCATTGCCAAAGGTGAAGCAAGAGCAGTAGCGACATTCCAATCAAACGTGGTCACTGGATTGATTCCAAGACCATTGATAGAACCAGTAACCATTCCCAAGTTGAAATTATCTGGTTTAATCCAAGTCATCCAATTGAAATAAGATAATGCTTGGAATAAATAGTTTGGTAACCAGAAATAACAAAACATTCCTGCAAAGCAAAACCAAAAAAAGTTGTATCTTGATATGGTCCAGCCATGAACATTTTCTTTTCTTTCAGGTCTTAACAATGCTCTGTTTAAAGCCAAAGAAGGTAATAATGTAGGCCACATTGCTCTTGTTGGATAGATGACAAATTTTCTCATAATACCAGCAAGTCCCAATCCCAAGCATTGTGTTGAAATGGTTAACAAGAACTGGAACCCGAAATCCAACCAAGTTTGTTGATAAAACACCTTTTGAGTTACAATGTTGGATGAAACATACACCGTAGTACCAGAGACACCAGTGACAATGGAAACAAACATTTGCTCTTTGTAACTATATGGCCCTGGATTGAAAGGAATCTTCTTCCCACCAAACCATGGAACTTGCCAATTAGGCATGATTACACTCCATGCTTTCCCACAAGGATAGGTCAAGATGGAAAGGACACCAGAAGTCAGAGTGATTGGAGGTTGTCTATGGTAGAAAAACTCATTAACACCAGAACCAAGAATGACAAAGATGATAGCAATGACATATCCTCTAATGGTTTCCACTGGTTCATCAATGTTGTCATAGACATCAGTCACAGCACGGACTTCAGGGTATGGGGAATGGTAATGGATCAAAGTGGCAGTAAGTCTAGCTTGGAAATTTGTTTCATTGCTTGACGATAACAGGGACTCGTCATTGACAACCTCTTGGATGAACTCATAGTCCTTTTCGGGGAAGTTAGAATCATCAGCATGTTCCACCAATGTTTCTTCAAAGATAGACATAGTTTTCTCGTTTGACATGTTCATTGCTCTATCCAAAATGTACTTCAAGTCTCCAGTGAGTTCATCACGATCACTGAGATTATTACCATGCCCAGTCTTCTCCAAGAAATAGTCAACTTCTTCAGGGCTCAAGCTGTGATAAAACTCATGAACTTTCTCCTCGTTCCAAGTAGCAACACCAATATCACCTTCTCCATCAACAAGCACATTCGAGGAACTTCCCTTAAGTTCCTCCAAAGCGATGCCATCAGAGACGCTCTCCACACCAACGTATTTGGAGTCCACAACCACAGACTGTTCCTTTTTTTCAGAGTCCATTGTTGGTATAGTATAACTCTTGCAATCAAATCAGCAGACAAAGGCACCGAAATTCAGGGGCCGGTGCCCATCTTTAAATAGACAAACGAGTATCCAACACCATAATCAACTGTGGCACCAATGAGAGAACAACATTGTCATCTTTGATAAGAGATAGAGCGGCCGATGGGATCCACATTATTCTGCTGATCAGCTAAAAGAAAATTGATCATCTTAATCATTATGCATGGTGCCGTATATCCAATTAGCGAGAATTAATTATTATGAAAAACTCGAGATGAATTATGGAAAAGCGTCGGTTATTCTCAGCCGTTACTGTAAGCCTCGAGTTTGACAGGTTTCTACAAAGTGGTTTGTGCTACGTAATTTGGATAAGCTTAGGAGAAGTGCATATACTGAGTACTAGGAACCATTTTGTTGTTGTTGTTGTTGGTGGAGATGGGAAGAGAGGTGTGGTTTTCACAGAGGTGTATATATAGAACCAGTAGAATGGTACTCAGTTGTTGATACCGCACGTTGTTATTATTATCTGGTTATCTGCTGCTTCCTCTGTTGCGTGCGGATCGGTTTTTGGTGACTTGTTTCTCGAGAAATTTTGGCTCCTCGGCTCCATTAGGAAACCCTGCATATACGCGTAGTCTGAGATGATAGCTAGCCTTGGATATCCGAGTTGTCAACATTCTGATGATGGAGATTCTGTCTTGTGAGTTGAAGGTAGATAGCCCATGGGAAGTCCCCTGATAGATAAAAATTTAGTCTAATATGGGTGCGTGTTCTATGCATGGACCGTTATATGTCCGTTTATTAATTATTCTCGAGAGATAAGATGATCTACAACATCCACAGTGGCAGATATTTCAGCACTATTGACTATCAACTATCAGCTATGTACTACTTGCGGTTCAAACATCAACTATCAACTATTAGAGACTATCTAAATAAACTACTATATACCATCTATTAACGACCAAAGTACTTGAGCTCCAGGTATCTGGCAGGTGGGAAGGCAATAGCAGCAAACCCCATCGTCAACCACATCCCCAAATCCCCACCATAAGGCCCGAAATACGCAGCAAGAGGCCCAATCCAGTAAACTTGGGCCATCCCAACAACTGCACCGGCAACACCACAGGCAAAGCCAAACATCGAGGCATATCCATGTGTAAGCACAGTGATATCGTTCCATGCTTCCCAATTATATCTTGATTTGATTGGCTTCTCCTCCTCCTCCTCCTCATCATCATCCAGGTTTCCTTCATTTGGAGGGAATTCTTTGGTGTATAAGTGTAAAAAGAAACGTCTAAAGAACAAATCTTCTTCTAAGAGTAAGACGATATACATAGAGATCCAGTACCCAATCATAGGTAAAAAATTACTCAAAATGGTACTAAAGTGATCTTTCCCAGCCATTGCCAACACAAAGTAGATGATGGTGAAAACAATAGACCAGGTCCATCTTGGCACCTTGGCAAACCACACACCGGTCAATTGGAAGGCAAAAGCTGCAGAGTATGTGTTGATGATCGTGCTGGCAATCAAGGACAGTAGAAACACTATAACGAGAAACTTTCCAAACCCATTCCATCTTGAAAAAGCTTGTAAAACAGCACCACCAAATCCATCATCAGCATACGCAGCAATGAATCCATCTTCAGTCATACACAGGGCACCAAGAACCATCCCTGCGCAGGCAACCCATGTAGTTGGGAGTCCAATTCCCAAAAACGTCACTGTGAAAACTTGCCATTTTGGCGTGTCTTCAGAAAACATAATGTAATAGTCCGCAGTGATGGACCCCCATGTTGCAGAGGCAGAATAGGCAATAGAAAAGAAAGAAAGCCAATCTCCGGTCATTTCATTTTGAGCCACTGATGAATTATCAATCTTGTAAAGGTACTCATACTTGTCCGAAGTGCAAATGTACAGGAGCATCGTGGCGATAAACACAGCAATGGCGTAATATTTCTCCACTCTTAACACCCATTTGATCCCCACTGTGGACACCAACAGGGCAAAGATCGAAATGATCAAGATCCCAACCCAATTGGGCACTTTACCATCAGAAACAGCATGTAACATTTGTCCAGCGAGCACAGAGTTCACCACTGACCAACCCAACCCGGCAATGACACAGGCTAAAAGGGCAACAAATTTGACAAACCACCATCCGAACAAATAACGAGCAGTGACCATTTGTCTGCAACCTGATTGTGGTCCCATTGTGGAACAATACGCTGCTGCTGCACATCCAATAAACTGTCCAACGAGTGAACATAACAGACTCTGCTTGAATGTAAGTTCAAATAAAGTGGACCCCAAGAAGAAAGAAGACATACTTGAGACACCACCAGCAGCTGATCCCCAAAGACCAAAAACCGTAGCAAATTGCCCGCATCTCTTTCTCAAGGAAATGTTCCCAGGACGTTGAGATGGTGGGATTCTCTCTATACCAGTCGTTTCGACACCAAAACTGTCTAGTTTAGCAGAGTACTTTTGTAACGCCCCCCATGCTGAGATGTGTTGGATTTCATCGTCTTTGGCATTGTTGGAGGTTGTAGATGTGAGGTTGATCTCCTCTATGAAGGATTCTTTGTCGTTCATGGTGGGTGGTGGTATCAACAGTATATGGCTCAGCAAAGTATGATCAGCAGTATATCAACAGCAACAGCAACCAACAGAACACCAGCAGATCCACTGAAGAGACAGAAGAACAAAGAGCTAGAAGAGAAGAAAGAAAGAAAGAATCAAAAGAAACCTGGTGATATAAAATTTATCTCTGCTCGTTATCAGGAGTGCATATTCATGTACGGTTTAAAGCCGTGTCTATTATACTATACAAAGATAGTCCGACAGCATATAAAATTGTGTCTGTCTCCGAGTTTACCTGGACATCAAGCAAGAAAATCACAAAGGACGAGATCAGTGCTGATAAGATAAGTGCTGATCCTGGTGTTCCCTTCTTTATCGGTGTAGATAGCACTGAATTCTTAACCCCAACGGAGATGAAAACTTTTCACTGTATTTGGCTGCATATTCCTTTTTTTTTTTTTCATATACGGCACACTTCTCTATACATGAAAGTCTCTGTTTTAGTGGTTGTACGATGGTTTGCTAGTAGAACCTGACTAGAATAGTGGGGTGGTGACCGTTTGTATGGTTTGTTGACTCGAGAAATGTCAAATTATGGCCTTTTCCAGTACAATTATTTTTCTATATAGAGATCTATGCAGGAGAATCTAAAGTGACACATTTATATTAAGGGCTAACAACACTATTAACATTGGAATTAAACAGTTAGCTTTCTAAACAACAATAGTTTTAAAGACAGGATTAAAAGATTCAAAGATAAAAAAGAAGTGAAAGTGATTGTATAAATAAGATTAGGCAACTGGGTAAGAACCCTTTTCTGGTCCAAAGTATCCTCTTTCGGTTTGAGTGATGTCGTACAAAGTTGTTTGACCAACACCACCATCAACACCAGCGTAGGACACGGTGTTACCCCACCAGGTGACGTCCTTTTCATGATACTGGACAGCAAAGAAGATAATGATAGCACTGAAGGCAACACCTGCATCCAAACCAGCAGACAACACATAGTTGTATTTTTCAAACCAAGCAATGTACTTCTTCTTGATGTAGTTCATAAAAGTCCATGAAATGTACAAACCTGGGGTCAAGTAACCCAAATTATAAGGAGCATAGGTGTTCAGGATACCGTTCATCATAACAGTGACATCAACGTAGACAAACCACTTCTTGTACCAGTTGTACTTGTTGCAGAACACTCTGATGGCAATACAAAGCAAAGCAATACCAAGACCAAACAAGAAGGAGTATTGCATCATTGGATACAACCCGTTGAAGACAACTTTTGGACCAATAACACCCCATAACACAGAAGCAGCATAGTAAGTACGTTCACTTGGACAAGTGAAATGTTGAGCTTGGTCTTCAGAACAGAAATCTTCAATGTTGGACAAAGACCAGTTCACAACACCTAAAAAGGTGAAAGCTTGGATGATAACCCCATACAATTGAGCTCTGAAAATGGCTCTTGGTGGGATCTTGGAGTAATGACCAATTTTCATAGAGGTGATGAAAGAGTCAGCTTGCCCATCAATGTTGTAACCGTAAGCTTTCAAAGTCATTAGGGCAACACCATTACCTTGTAAGGCATAACCAACAATCAATTCAACAAGGACATTCAAACCCAATTGAACACCAGTAACAGCATACAACAAGGTGAATTGAACCAAAAACACCAAGTTGATACCAATAACAAAGAAGATACCCCAGACTGGAGTGTTTGAATCTGGATAAACTTTAACACACAAGATGGCAAAAATAACAGAAAGAACCAAGATAATTAAATAATACCAATCTGGAACTTCTTTATACTTTCTCATCATCTTGGAATGTGGATCTTTGAATTTAGAGTATTCATTAGGGTTGGTAGTGAACAAATATTTGTAGTTGAAGTTGTGATACAACTCTTTAATGTTATCCCAAACCATATTCATACCCTTTGCCAAGATTCTCCATTCTTTGAAAGTGTTGAAGACAAAAGTCATTGGGTAGACAGCGAAGAAGGCACTGTAAAGCACGATATTAGCAGCAGAGTAGAATGGTGGAGAGTATTCTTGGTATTTAGCATTATCCAAAAGACCATTGGTCAAGACTTGAGTAACATCATAGTCTTCACCAGTGTTTGTAAAGATGTCATTGGAGTTGATTGGCAAGTAAGCAGTCCATTTGTAGTTTGAATAGTAGACACCAACAATGACGAAAAGACCAACGAAAGCACCAAAATACAAGTTCAACACAGTAACATATGGTGTAGCCAATGGTTTGATCAAGTAAGCTGATAAATTCCAGTCAAAGGTTGTAATTGGGTTCAAACCAAGACCTGAATAAGAACCAGTGATCATAGCCAAGTTGAAGTTATCAGGTTTAATCCAGGTCATCCAGTTGAAGTAAGACAAGGCTTGGAATAAGTAATCAGGTAACCAGAAATAACAGAACATACCAATGAAAGTAATCCAGAAGAAGTTATATTTGGAGATTTTCCAACCATGAATCAATTCTTTTCTTTCAGGTTTCAACAAAGCTCTGTTCAAAGCGATAGTAGGCAAGATAGTTGGCCATAATGCTCTTTCTGGATAAATGGTGAACTTTCTCATCAAACCAGCAAATGAAAGACCCATACATTGAGTGGACAAGGTTAACAACACTTGGAACCCAAAATTGACCCAAGTTTCATAGTAAAACATCTTTTGAGTAACAATGTTATAGGAAACGTAAACAGAAGTACTTGAGACACCAACCATAACAGTAGCAAACATTTGTTCTTTGTAAGTATATTTACCTGGGTTTAATGGAATCTTCTTACCACCAAACCATGGAATATCAACTTTTGGCATGATTCTTTCCCATAATTTACCAGATGGATACAACAAGATAGATAAGACAGCAGTTGGCAAAGAGATAGAAGGTTGTCTATGTGAGAAGAACTCGTTAACACCAGCAGCCAAGATCAAGAAAATAGTACCAAGGACATAAGATCTGATGGTTTCAACAGGTTCAACGTCTTCGTCAACGGCATCAGTAACAGCACGGACTTCAGCGTATGGAGAATGGTAGTAAATCAAAGTGGCTGTTAATTTCAATTTGAAGTTGGTAAAAGAGTTGGTTTGATAATCTGAAGTACCACCAACGGCTTCTTCCATAAAAGCCCAATCACCAGTTGGGAAATTGACATCTTCTAAATGTTCTTCCATAGTGTATTTGAAGATAGCCAAAGCTCTTTCATCGGACATGTTTAAACATTTGTACAAGATGTACTTCAAATCAGAAGTCAAAGTGTCATGGTCTTCTAAAGTGGAACCGTGCCCTGTTTTTTCCATCAAGTAATCAACTTCTTCATCAGAAAGGGATTTATAGTAGGCATTGACTTTTTCTTCATCCCAAGAGTTTGGGATCCCAACTTGTTCAGAGTCATCATGGATTCCTTCAAAAACGTGGCCATCGACTTCCCCAAGGGACAAGTCATCGACATCAGAGATGATTTGCTTCTTTTCGTTGAAGTGCGAATCTCCAGGGGCAGGACTAGAGTCCGAGTCCCCAGAGTGGACGTGGATAGCGGTGTTCTTTTCCATTAGTTCATGTGGGTTCAGTAGTTTCTAATAATCAACAGGGATAATCAACAGCTTCAGTAATTTGTTGATTGGTTGATTTGTGAACTATGAATGGTGATGATTCAAGATTCAAGACTCAAGATCCAGAAGATGAATGGAAGGATACAGATCAGAATATATACGAGCCACATGATCAGAACAGGCATACAACCAAAGTCACCTTTTCTTGATTGGATTGCATGAGTGATGCAAGCCTTAATGAACCCCCCGATAAGGCTGATTCTTGATAGTGAGGAGAGATAGATAAGAATGTGCTTTGAGATGAGAATTTGAGGATCCAAGACTGCCCAGCGTGCCTAGAGAATGGAACACCACCCCATTGTACGAACCATACATCGGCACACAGAAGGGTTGGCAGAAGGGGTCAACATCTTGAGATCTCATCACAATAGAAGCACCAACAACAGCCAAAGAGCCACAAATGAAACATGGAGAACAAGTTGTGGCAACCAGCCGATCATTGATCCACCCACTGCTGCAGCATCTGAAAAACTCCACCTAGCGATAACACCTCAACCTTTGCGTATCGTGCATGAAAACAGCAGCTGTTGATTTTTAGTGCCGTTTGATATCTTTCTCGGTTTCGTTCGGTTTTTCTCGGTCCCAGATTTGTACAGCTGCTGATTGTGTCGTGTTCATTGTCTGGTGACTCTGTTCGGGGCTTTCTGATAGTACATACTACATACATATTTGGAGTTCTCTAACTGTACGTACACGGATAAACAGATAAGATAGAGCACTTATCGTGGTAATCTATTTATCAACAGGTAATAAGAAAAGACGAGAAAAGCAAAGAATACAGAGCGCAAAGGAATAGAGTGCAAAAGAAACGCTTTGACAGGTCACAAACTTACGAACGCTAGATAAGTTCGTAGTAACTGACGAGTGGCCGCAACAAACGGTTGTAGCTGCTATCTCGGGCCAAATTCAAAGGCTGTAAAAGCGGAGTATATATCCGTTGACCGTTGATGAGATTGATAGATAATTGCAGAAAAACGACTTGATTAATTACAGATAGAAGTTTACAGAAGAATTGATAGACATACGATTTTATAGACTAGATAATGATAATGATAATGATATCAAGCCTCAGGCTCAGTAATAGCACCAGGCCCAAAGTTTGGCTCACCACCAAGCGTCCCAAACACATCACCTAGATACTCCTCGGTCGAATAAGCACCCAGAGAATAAACATCATCCCAGTTCTCGAGGACATCCATCACAAATGGCAATCCGGCCTTGTAGATATTTTCAACAGCAACTGAGGAACCACCTTGTGACACATTGTTGAAGAAATTCACAGCATCATCTTCGTATACAGGTGGGGCCCTAGCGAAATCACTAATGGTTCTCATCACCACAATTCTGCTGAAATCAACAAGTCCAAACAATGCAGCACGCATCATTGACTCCAAAGTAGCATTGTCCTCCTGTGCTGTGGAGCAATAAGTAGCAGTTCCATTCGTCATTATACTTGTCAAATTAGCAAAGTAGAAACTGAGAACATCACCACTCCAATAAGTATCAGAGGTGACAACATCACATTTAACGACACTTGGAGCCTCATTGGCAGGAGCATAATCATATAACGCTCTAAAGGCAACATTCTCATCAGATCCGTTAGCCAGCTCAACACCAGATGCTAGTTCGAAAGCACGATCCATCAACTTACCATTAACTCTAAAGATCTCACTACCATACCATTCTTCAGGGTATGCCAATGGACTTGTGGTATCATATGGGAAATACCCAGTGGTCCAATTGTATTTTGGTAACACTTCTCTGGAATCAATCTCATATTCCAAGGCAACTTGAACAGCATACTCAGCAAATGTCACAGATCCTAATGTCACCAAAGATGGTTCACCACCTGCAATACCGGCAATCAAAAAGTAACTTTCACTAAGATCAAACAGTGGACTTAGAGCCAATGCCATCACTGAAGGACCAGCATTGATTTCACCTTCACCAGTGATAAATTGACAAACAGAATAGTTACTAACACAATGGACCCATGGGAATAATGGTGATAATCCAGGAACTGTGATGTTATGAACAAAATCCATGTTATCATACCATGTCGTCTCGGCCTCGTAGTCAAACATTGAAATGATGAAAACTTTTGGTTTGATAGCATTAGGACTCTTGTATAAACCATATTCATTATTCACGGTGCATTCTGAAGCACTAGAAGATGGTGAAGATAGAGCAGATGTTGTCGAAGCACTAAGAGTTTCTTCAACAGTAACAGTCGAGGTAGGAGCAGTGAACGTCTCTGTGGTATATGTAGAGCTGTCACAAGAAGTCAGCACCGAAGTGAGAGTTTCAACATCTGTGACAACCTCTGGGACTGGATTCGCCAGTACTGTCGTCAATGAACAAAGTTTTAAAAGAGTGGAATACCTCATTTTTTGCTTCTTTACTGCTGATTGTTATGCTACTACATCACTCTACTGTGCTCCCTTTGAACAAATTCTTCATATTTATACTCTCAAATAAAAACCTCATATCAATTGACAATCTCGCAGATCTGACTCTTCCCATCAACAAACAAGACTTTTCTCAGTGAAATTTCAGCCAAATTGGGAAAGATCAACAACATATGTTTGATCATGCATCCTCGTTTATTTTAGTGCAAAAGAGATAGTTCTCGACAAGTTGATTGAAAAGGAAGTAGCAGTATTAGTAGAGCTGGGAGTGACAACTATAGTATGAGATGATACGTGGATGATCCGCAAACCATAACCATCAATCAAACGAGAAAAGAATGTAAAGTTTCTTCAAAAAACCACCGTTTTAAATCCTCCGTCGGACTTACCGTCGGCCTTGGAAAATATTTCAGTACTCATCTCTACATATTGGGGCTTGATAATCTATGGACTTGTCGGAGTTTTCAGCAGCAGAGTCAATTGATAAGACTTGATTGATTGTGCTAAAGGTGATGCGAAAGATGTACTTATCGAAAAGAAGGGCTTTTGAAAGGTGAAGAATGGTTGATAGAGTTGAATTTAATTTAAGAGATGAGTTTGACAGGGTCTTTCCAGTATCGTGGAACTGTAACGGTTTCTATAACGCCGCTTGAGGTTTGATATACCTAATATTATGACTTCTACAAATTTGGATCAATGTGCATATGGTATTATTAGATGTTTGATTTGGTCATGAAAGAGTCACCCATAGAGATAAAGAAGATCATAGAGATTGAGTTAAAAAATAAGATGACAGAACATCAGAGCAACTGAATGTATGAATGAGCTTAAGCGACGGCGACATGATCAACGTACACTTTGATTTCAGTAATTTCACTAGCAGAGCTGAAAGTGCTAGCATCTTGGGCAACACCAACCAAATAATTTGAAGCGGAGTAAGAGTATGGATCACTCATATTCTTACCTGCAAAGAACTTCTTACCGGAACTTTCAACCAATTGATTCCCTTGGACCTCAAAACTTGATTCACCATCACCAGCAACACCAAGACTTAAGAAATTACCATAAGCACCCAATGTATAATTGGAAGCATCAGTTTGGGAGTTAACAGTCAAATAAATCTCACCAGTACTGTCATCATAACTCAAGGTTTCAGCAGAATCACCAAGTTCGAAGAAACTGAAACCGGCACCTTCATGGACAGAGGATAATCCTTTCAATTCAGCGGAGTCTGAGTTGGTGAATCTGGCATGTAATAAAACTGAGGATCCTAGAACAGTAGAAGCAGTAGAAAAGATGGCTAAAAGAGTTGAGAATTGCATTGTTTGATTGTTTGTTGTTTGTTTGATGATGTTGACGATAGCTAGTGAATTGATGAACTTCAGACGGATGATGGAGCCTTTATATACTTTCCTTTCAAGCTAAAGATAGATTAAAAGCAACCATACAAAGCACATTTCAATATTCAATTAAATATAGAATTGTAAATAGTAGATCTCCACCAATCACTTGTTTTAAATTTACGACATGTACGTATGTCGGTAAAAAGTAAAAAAGGTGTCAAATAAGGGGTTCTCGAGAATATTCATCGTAAACCAAAACTTTGATGGGGTTCATGTTCCTGAGTGATGCAATGGAGCGTTTTGTAGCCTTTATTGTCTTTAGCCGCTGACGGAAACTTTTTTCTATTGTTTTACTACTATATAGATTCTATTCTTAGACACACGTTCGGTGGAATGAACTGGGGAAACGTACGACAGCGTTTACTTACAGTCTCTCTATGAACCACAGCGGTCATACGGACTCATCTCCAGTCTAACAAGCTCTTCAATTCCGAACCAAGCCGTGAACCCCTCCATGAAATCAACAGAGTCCCACAGCGGCACCTCGAGAATAATAAAAAAATATTTCGCTCTCTCTTTTGAGGCCCCTGCATAAAGTGTTAACGGTTTTGCTGCAAGATGATGAAAGAGTTTTTTGTAATTATCGAGATTATTCGGATGAATCTGATGATCATCAAAATGATTTTGTTCAGATTCGGTTATTCTACTGGTGGTTAGTTTCAATGGCTACAATATAAGTTCAGAATTATTACATTAGCATAACCATCTCAGGTATTAATTAGGCATTAGCTATAGTTCATAAAAACTAGACTTGGAAAACGTAGATGTCCACTTCAGTGACATTAGTAGCGGATCCAAACTCACTGGCATCACCAGCAACACCGATCATGTAAGCCATCGAAGAGTAGGAGTATGGATCATTCAAATCCTTAGCAGCATAAAACTTATTACCGGAATCACTCACCAATTTCCCATCTTGAATAGAGAAAGTCTCACCAGAGTCATCCAAAACCCCAATCTCCAAGAAATTAGCGGTACTACTCAAAGTATAGTTGAATGATCCAGCAGCTAAGGAGATCTCTCCTGTACTTTCATCATATTGTAAAGTTTCTGCATTGGTTCCAACTTGGAAATAATTCATTCCAGCACCTTCATGAACAGAAGAAAGACCTTGCAAATCACATGGTGTGGTGCTTTCATCATCGATATGAGTATATAATTGGATTGATGAGCCCAACACAGTGGAAGCAGAGATGATAGAGGCTAATAAAGTTGTGAATTGCATCGTAAGGGTATCTAAAGTTTTTAGTTGTTGATGAGGACAGGAAGAACACAGAATTGAGGTAAGTTGGAGAGCACAGATGTCCTCTTATATACTTTCCCTGAAACAAAGACAGTGTGATATCTCAATAATATTCCAGTAAACGACAACATCAAAGTTCTAAATTAAGCTCCGAGAAAGTTATCATCACAAACAAATCGCTAAATATACTCTCGTAAACTTATGCATAAAATCTAATTTTAGTAAATCTAATCTCATGATTTTGAATACAACAATAGCGAATTATGATGCAATAAAGCAGTTTTTCATATACGGATCGGGGTAATCAAAATAATGATTTTAAGTATTTGTTTTGCGGTAATGCATTAGAGTTCAAAGCTATTAATAATTCTTCTCCATGGCTTTCTCCAACTCACTCTTGACACCTTTCTTCTTTTGTCTTTCAACGTACAAATCATAATGCTCACTAATTCTCTTTTGGATTCCTTGATTTTTTAAATAATCGAACTTATTAGTGAGATCCAAGATATTCACAATATTGCTCTTTTTCTCAATTCCAATCGGAATGAATGATCTATCAACTCCAAGAATGAGCCCATCAACATATTTGCACTGTAACACACATAAACTTCTCTGAAGCAAGTCCATTGATGTCTTGTTCTCTACCCCATCTTTATAAACCCCAACAAGAACATTATTATGTTTCTCTTTCAGCTCCTTCAGTGCCTCGATATGGAAAGGATTGAATAAATCAAAAGCACCTTGTACATAAACATCATAATCTCTATCATCCTTCACAGTCTGAATCTCCTTCATCTCATTATCATCGCTAACATACCAAACGTCATTATAGACACTTTTCCCATCATTCCCTGTGGCGAATCTCTTGATCAGTCCACCATTAAACTCATCGTTCAACACAGATCTAATATCTTTGATATAGTAATCTCTATCTCCACCATCACTCTTATCATTATAATTCAACAACAATCTATTAATCAGCTCAGTCGTGCTTACCCCCTCAGTTCTCTTCACAAGCAGTAGTCTCCCCATATCCCGCACAGTCCCATAACAGTCGTTCCCATCACTATCAGTCGTTATATCATCACCATGAACGACATATTGACACTCATACTCATCCATAACTTTGGGATCCGTCACATAAGGAGCATCAATCACACAATGGGTACACCACTTGTTCCCCATCACGGCAACTTCTCTCTCTTCCAAGTTCATCACCGTAGGGCCCTTATTTTTCAAGATCTCAGCATCTGAATGGATCCCAATATACAACTCTTGTCCTAATTCTCTCGCTTGTAACAGGGCATTGGCGTGCCCGTGGTGGAAGAAATCAAAACAGCCGTCAATCCAAATCCTCTCTGGTCTCAAGGGCATTTTATATCCTTCTTTATTGAGTTTACCAGAGTAAATAAAAGAAAAGAAGTGATAAATTCAGTGCTTTCGATGAAATTCTAGCACGAGGTTATTATAGTGGTGTTAGGATGTTTTAGTAAAATAAACAAAAGGAAACTTGTAAACGTGTAGCTAATCACTTTCTGCTGAGACTTACCACTAAGTAATGTCAGAATTGAAGTTTTTCGATTCCAAAGAGTTGTTTTACGAGTTTCCAGGGTCTGGAAACCTTTTGAGCTCGAACTATAACGTGTCTATTGAGGAAAATGGGTCTGATATCAACGAAGGAATTGTTCTTTCTTCTAAATTCAAAGTAGTAGCGATACCCTGAATATATAGGGCTGGTATGAGTGGAAGACTAACAAGCATGGTGAGATCATCTATAAATTGACCATTAATGACGAGTTTATATGGTCAAACAACTCAATCAGTGAAAAATTGATGGAATGTCTTATGGCCAGCGAGGTATATATATACCATACTAAAGTTGTATTTCTTCTTTTGACCTTCTACTGACTAGTTCAAGATCTGGAAACTCTTGGGGTATACTCCAAATATGAATTATTCATCGATCAACTCTTTTGAAGTGTGTTTGAATGACGAAGTGTTCACAGATGCCATTATCTCCACTATAAAAGAGTCGTCCTCTCTCAAAACTCCAAGTAACACCATCCATGAATTCAACTCTTTGAATGTTTCAATCAATTACTACACAAGTGATCTCAACTTTGACCATTTCATCAAAGAGTTGAATTACTTGCATTATTCTCTATTGTTAGCAAACCTTGAGTTCCAATTACCATTCTTGTTTAGTTTGAAAGCAAGACAAATGATCGATGTAAACTTCAAAAACATCAACATCATTAGTTATCTGTTGAGAAAGAATTCGAGCTTAGTTGATAAGTTACTTGGGATTGTCAGCAAGGAGAATTTGTCCATCTGTGGCTGGTTGCATGAATTGAGCTTAAACAACATTAAAAGAGCCAATACACTTGCAAAATCAAGAAAGAATAACAAGCCAATCTACGCATTGCAATTCTTTAAAATAGCTGTTACTGAGTAATAATGACGTCTCCACTATGCTGACTTGTACTTGTATTTCAGTTTCCGCAGCCTTTCAATCTCATCGTTCATCCCCAAAATCCAATAATAGATCAAGCTTGAGCTTATACTAGCCACAACAGGGATGTAATACAGCAAATTCCACGAATACTCCTCCCATGATCCATACTTCTTAACACTTAGGTACACAGCAAGCACGTTCATGGTAGCATTGAACACCAAGGGGTTCAGCACAAGGGCAAACTTCTTCAAAGGAGGATATTCTTCCAACGATATGAAGGACAAGTAACGAACATTTACCACAGACATCACGAGTACAACAATACTGAAAAAGGAGTCCACTGGAGATGATCTGAACCTCTTGAGATGGATGAAAATGGGCATGGGCAGTACAAAAAGAAGAGTAAAGATATTGATGAAGAATCTGTTGGTTTCATAGCTTTCCACTTTCAGTAAATCAATCAACTCTTCTTGGTCATCCTCGTCAATTGGGGCCTCATCCAAGTTCTGGATTTTCTGTAAAGAGCGTCTCAGTCGTGGCATTTCGGATCAATTATAGCTATTTCTTAGTTTTCCAGGGAATTATCCACCTGCTCGTAGTGGAATTATAGAAGAAAGCAAAAAGTCTACAAGAAATGATGAAAGTTGACACATTTTTTTATTTATTTTCAGGCCCCGGCAAAAACATCAAAACATCAAAACAGTGAACCATAAATATATCAAACAAAACCTCAAACTGTCCTCAAAAATGCCGCCCATCACGAAGAATGTGCCCACTATTCTACCGAAATACACACATTTCACCCCAAAGATCAAAACAGTGCATCCACCAGCAGTTTTCCTCCACGGATTTTTGGGCTCAAAGAAGAATCTCAACCATTTATCGAAGCAAATAGGTCAGGATTTGCAGTGCGAGACATACTCTCTCGATGCTAGGAACCATGGAGACTCACCACATGCGTTTCCCCTGGCTGGGTACTCTGTGTTGACAGATGACCTCACCAATTTCTTGGATCATCACCATATTGACAAGTGCAACATTGTGGGATACTCAATGGGTGCAAAAACCGCGATGATGCTGGCCCTGAGGAACCCTGAAAGGGTCAACAAGATGGTCTGTATAGATAACGCACCTGTTTCGAAGAGCATTGGCGAGGAGTTTGACGGATACTTGAAGATGCTTGGAGAAGTGAAACATTGGGGCGTGGAGAACCATGTTCAGTACGATCCAAGAGACTGGAAAAAGAAACTGGTGAGAGACATGAAGAAAAGACTCGATGGTGATGGGAATATGGCTTTGTACTTACTGGATAACTTCAAGTTTCTGAAAGGGCTGCATGAATTGGATGCAAAAATTCCAATTGCAGCTTTTTTGGAACATAAAGATGAAGTGTTGAAAGACCTTGGAGACTTCCCAGAGTTTGAAAACAGTGTGGATGTCGAATCTCTTTTCATCAAGGCTGCAAAATCTGAGTTTGTGGATGAATATGGTGAGAGTGAAAGTGCAAGACTGTTCCCCAATCATAGATTTGAAACCGTGGACGATACCCATAGCGGGATCTTGGTGAACCATTACAAAGTTGTCAAACACATAATAACGAAATTTCTTGCTTAGAGTTAACTACAAAAGTGATTATATTCTAATAGACATAAATTGTAAGCGTAATCATAAATAATCAGTAGAATTTGAAAAAAAAGAGTAGGCGAAAAAGTCCAATAAAAACTTTGATAAAGGTAATAGATAAAAGAAAAACATCATCAACAACACCAATAAAAGATGAAATATCTAGCAATGGAAAACGTCACCACCAAAAGTTTCTCTCTTTTTTATTTACACATCATATTTTTTTGTATTCCTTCTTTCCCTCTCTCGAGGCTCTGCATTCTAAAACATCAAAAGCAAAAAAAAAAAAAATGAAACAATAAAATCGATAGAAAAAACCCTTCTGATAATCGGTGAAAAACAACATTCTCTTTTCAATAAGAATCTAATGTACAAAATAAGGGTATCATAGAAAAACCAGACTAATGACTAAGGGGCGAAAATCAACACACATAAAATCAAACCCAACCTAAAGAGTTTTGAGCAGCAACCGGTTTAGAGATTCTTGGGATATAACTATCCACTTGAGACATTTCAGGACTCAATTGATGACTTGGCATAGATGAATGACTCATGGAAACACCAGCTCCATATTGAACATCATTCAAAGATTCCATAGAATTATTATTAGAGATTGGCAAAATTGAAGTTTGAGCACTATCTAATCTGATTCTCTTTTTAACAATAAAGAATCTAACAGCCAAAATCAATAAAGAAATGTAAACGGTTCCACCAACAACGGAGCCAATTGTAATGCCTGCAATTTTACCATTCGATTCTTTACTATCACTATCAGAAACATCATCATCTGAAAATTCCATAGATCCAGAAAGTGGATCCACACCTTGAGAAGAAGCAGAATCATCATCCGAATCATCATCACTGCTTGAGCTTGATTGTAAAGTTTCCAATAATCCAGTTAATGGAATAGAAGGGTCGATCAATTGAGTGAATGCTTTCAAGGTAGAGTCAGAATTAGTATAGAAAGTAGAGTCCAAATCTAAAATCTTGTTTTGTAAATCAGTAACACTATCACTTGGGAAATAAACTTCAGCAACAGTAATGATATATTCAACAGTAGATGAAGTGAATGGAACCAGTTCTAAAACAGAAATGTTATTGGTTTGGAATTCAAATGGATCACCCAAAGCTTCTGGTAAATATTCAAAAATTTGAGCACTTGCTAATGAATTCTTAACAACAAATGGATAATTCCAAGCTTGTTTGAAACCAACAGTGATCAAAGTGTAATCTGATGGGACTTCGGAACTTTCATCATCTGGAGCAATAGCCTTTGGTAAGCCAGAAGTAGCAGTAGCTGCTGCTTGAGACGAACTTGCACTTGCATCGGTTTGTGAAGAAGTAGCAACTTCAGTGACCAAAGATGTTGGTAACCAATTACTGGTGGTTGTTGTTCCTTGTGTTGCTGAGCTACTAGCGGCAGCTGGGATTGGGCTTGAGGTCACGCCAACTGGGGATGCACTTGAAGTGTAGCCAGCACTTGCTGGATAGTAAGTGGAAGTAGTTGATGGAGAAAGTACTTGTTGTGAAGTAGAAGAGTAACCTGATTGAGCAGCAGTGCTTGGTGTCACAACTTCTGTAGTTGACTCTGATTCAACAGGAGCAATAGAACTTGAAGCAGCATCTGTGGTAGCTTCATACACTGAGCTGACACTGGCAGTGGTTTCGAAAGCAGTTGAAGTTTCGGATAGCGCAGTAGTTGAAGGAATCACAGTGTCAACAGACGAGGAGACGGGAATAACAGTACTGGAAACTGTGTTGTCAGTACTGGTGGCAGATGCTAACTCTGTTGAGCTTGCTTCGACTGGAACGATAGAAGAAGAAACAGCAGCAGTTTGAATTGTGCTAGATGTACTTTGTTCCAATGGAGTAATAGACGAAGAAGCAGCAACAGCAGTAGTAACTGGAGTAGTTTCAGAAACATATTCAGAAGATGCATAAGCAGCAGCAGATGGAGTAGATTCAGTACTTGTGGCTTCCACCGGAATGATAGAGCTTGACAAAGCCGCACTTTCTGTAGTGGTTGGAACACTAGCAGTAGCAGTATCGGAGCTTAACTGGGTGGTTGAATAAGGATACACAGATGGACTGGTAGAAGAGACGATTTCTGGAGTAGCACTAGAAGTCGTAGCTGTATCCCACAAGTTTGAAGTAGCAGTATCTGCTAAACTGGTAGAGGCATAATCGCTCAAGGTTGAAGTCAATGGGGAAGTATTGATAGAAGAGCTGGTCTGAGTTGAAGCCAAAGGAGCACTTAAGGAAGTTGTAGTTGGCACGGTGTAAGCATCACTAGAAGTAACTGCACCAGAGGCAGATCCAGAGTATCCAGCACCAGCTAAAGTGGTAGAGCTACTTGAGGTAGTGCCAGTAGCAGCAGTAGTAGAGCCAGTAGCAGTAGTGGAACCAGAACCCAAGGCCATTGTCGATGGAGAGACTGTTGATGGACTAGCAGTGGTAGTGATTGATGAGGAGGAGGAGAGAACAGCTGCAGTAGCAGTCTCAATAGTGGAAGAAGATGACGATAATCCAGTAGTGGCAGTTGTAGCTGCTGTGATGGATGAGCTTGATGACGCTAACACAGTTGTACCAGTAGTAGTACTGGAAGATGACAACGGAGTGGATGTAGTGGAGTCTAAAGTAGAGTCATTATCACCCAAAGACATTGTACTAGCAGCGACAGTTGGGGTAACAGAGCTCGATCCACTAGAGGTGGATGTTGAAGCAGTGGCAGCAGTTGTGGTAGATCCAGTTGCTGAAGTTGAGCTACTCACTGAAGTAGTTGTAGTTCCAGCAGTACTTGTACCAGTTGAAGATGAGGAAGTGGTTTGCTCAGTAGTTGCTGATGCAGCAGCAGATGCAGAGGATGCAGTGGTTGAGGTAGTTGGTGATGCAGTGGTACTAGTAGCAGCGGCTGCAGCAGTGGAGCTCAAGGCTGTTGTTGAAGCTGTCACAACTGTGGATGAACTCGAAGTTGTAGTTGGGGAAGTGGAGCTTGATGTAGTCGTTGGAGAAGTGCTGGTAGTTTCCTCCGTACTGGAAGTTGTAGTTGGAGTGGAAGTAGTTGTCTCTTCAGAAGATGTGGATGTAGTAGTTGGAGAAGAAGTTGTAGCACTAGTAGAGGTCTCCGAAGAACTGGTCGTTGTTGGTGTTGGAGAGGAAGTTGTAGAACTAGTAGAGGTCTCCGAGGAACTGGTCGTTGTTGGAGTTGATGTCGACGTTGTTGGTGATGTTGAGCTCGCAGTTGGAGTGGATGAGCTTGTAGTAGTATCTCCAGTAGTTATAGCAGTGCTTGGAGTGTCAGAGCTAGATGACGAAGTAGTGGTATCAGTTGTTGATTCCCAAATAGAATCAGCAGTAGTCGTGTCATCCAAGACGGTGGAACTGGCGTCGACAAGAGTGTATGTAGACGACGTATCTGTGCTCCAGGCGTTGTTCACTGTCGTGGTGTTATGGGCGTTTTCAACAGTATCATAAGCATCGCTAGCCTCATTGTTGTTGGCATTCTTGTTGCTGTTGGTATTCTTGTTGGAAACATCTCTTCTTTGAATCCAATCGACAACGTTGAAGTCAAAGGGCAGCGCAAGGGCAGCCTGTGTAAGGACAAGAATGTTGAGAACTCTCATGATGTTCGTTCAGCTGGTTATAATCACACGTAAAGTTAGACGAAAATAGATGGGCACACACACACACAACCAAGAATGAGTAAAAGAGAGACTGGAGTTAGTTGGAAGCTTGGAGGTGTTTGGGGATAAGCGCGATGCGGTTTCGAAGCAAAAGTGGTGGATCAACTGGCAGACGCTAGGGATCTCAAAAGAGGAGTTTGTCTGTCCTTTGTTCGCCTCTTTTCCGTGGTGGAAACTTGTTGTTGTTCTTGATTATTGAAAGCGATTGAATGACAAAAAAGAGGAATGAAGGAACAACAAACGCTAGCGTTGTGGATGTGACGTGGATGGGTATCAAAGGGCGGGTAGACACGTCAATCAGCAGCGAGTTGTGGGTTGGGAATGTTGCGATTTGGATTCTGAGGATTTGGTGTTTCAAGGTGTTGATGTTTTTTTTTTGCCCAATCCTTTTTCTTTTTGCTGTCTGGGAAGGGAATTTCTGGATATTTGAGGCAACGCACGAATGTTTGATTTTATAACCTCCCGAAGAGGAAACTTCCTTGTTTCGGCGGCTAAACATTCCTGAAATAAGGGAGGATATGTTCTGTTATGTGGCTTTTGTGCATGTCAGTGCGTCTGGTATGCCGGAAAGCGCGAGGCTTAAACCTATTTGTCTGTTACCATGGCAATGCTGAAAAATATAAGTAAACACGCAACAAAGAATTCTTTCACGACACGATGAAGAGCACATCTCAGCGGATATTCTGGTATCTGATCGCGCTCATTATTGCCTTCTGATCTCTGTGTTTCTACGTTTGTCCACTCTTGGATTGTATTACCTGTATTTTGTTTTCTACAGCACAGGAGCAATCTAAAAAGCTAAAAATCCCTGCTAAAATCAAGGAAAAAGATTTGCTCATGATCAAAGTTCAAACAATTGTCTGGAAAGTTGTGGAAAAGAATCTTAATAAAAGAATCCTGATTCTTGATCTGGTCCTTTTGTAACACCTCTGCTGATTGGTCCTTATAGAACCCCAGAACGCTCGAGGTTTTTGAACTTTGTTCGGAACTTCCACGATCTCGCGTAACAAAATTCGATGATCTTAACATACCGTTGCACGAATCAAATCTGAGCAAGGGTTAAAACCGTAATCTTGTTCAAAACCTTTTCCAAGTAATCGCCCTAGCGCTACGAGTCAGCATCCTATACAGCCAGTGTTACAACTTCACTTGTTTGTTTGGCTCACTTCTCTTTCTTTTCGGTCAACAGCACAGCGAATTCTAGACTCAAGTGTACATTCAAAGCATAGGGATCGGCGCACTACCTGATTTATGAGATCTGGATCTGAGAACTATGAGGGGGTGAGATGATTACAGCTAATAAGCACAAGCGGCCTAAATTTGAAATCAATCCTCAGAAGAGATCAAACCTCAAAGCAAATGGATGGGAACTACAATTTATGACTCTCATAATAATTGACCTGTCATTATCACTGCCTTGACAGATGGAAGCGAATGAAACTTGGATTCCGGTTTAGAAGTACCTTAGATTACCTCGGATCTCAACTTCAATCCGTCTTTTTGTATTTCAATTTTCGCGTCGCGTTTTTGCGTTTTTGTAACGATTGCCCGAAGTGGGAGTTTCCTATTTAGGTTATTTGGGACCATTTACCGTTTTGCCGGGCACGAAAAACCTGCCGAACCATCCCTAGTTCGAACTCTCTTACTTTTTACATTTACGAGTTCTGGAACAAAGCTACATATGTACTGATGTTACTAACTCAGAGTTAGTTAAGGGCATACTTTCAAAAATGATTCATGATCTAGTGCCTTCATGAGATTCAGCAATTGATAATATTTCTTCATACAATGATTCCCAGTGAGGTAATTCATTGATATTTCTTGTTTTTGTCACGAAAACCCTGTAATAAAACAGTTTGAAGACACCTTTGTTCAAATGAGTTCCAAGCAGTGAAGTAATAAATTGATCTGATATATGATTATTATCCAAAATGGAGCACACTGCAACCAAATTCACAAGGTGACGAAATCGTTCCAGAAAGTTTTCTGCTTGTGCTCTCGTAGGAGATGAACTATTCAAGTATAATTTGTGGAGTTTATCAAGGATCTGACTTGTACTTTCATTCTTGGTAAAGTACATCAACAGATTTTGGATGTTAGACTTCGAGTTCTTAGCGAAATTGAAACCAAATTTTACTGAGTGCAGAATCTTGTACATGAGTAGCTGGTTTACTATGTATGATTCTACTTTGTGAGGTTCATTGTCGTTGAGCCCTGGAATAGAATCATATAGACCATTATCCTCAAGAATGGCAATCAAAGTTTGATACCAACTAATGAAGGATGCTACGCTGTAGCTTGAGTGAGTGGCATTCTTCAAATCGCTTAACCACTCCTTAAGTGTCGAGAACAATTCTTTCTTTTCCTCAGCAGACATTTTATTGAAGTTGATTTTCGAAGAGTAAGTTTGATCTTTAATAGATGATCTATCAATAGATATATGAGGAGAATATTCAGCTTCATCCTTTGAATCAATACCAGATTTGACCCCATAGTTACCACTTTTGGAGAAGTCCAGTGGCACTAGAGGCGTTGGACATTTGGTTGCTGTGGGATTGACCGTGCAGTATCCAATGTTCCAGGTGTACCAATCCGTTTTGTTTGGGTCCAGCGATAATAACTTGCTTAATTCATTGATTTCCCTAAGTAAGTTGATCATCTTGACCTGAGTGGTAGACGTATATGAATTGGAATCATGTTGGGTATCAGTGACGCGTGCGTTGGCCGCCGCGTTTGGCACAGAAGCTGAAACCTCATTCCGGGCGCAAGTATTACGACCAATAGCGTTTGATTGAGCATTTTGATCCTGGTCGATGAGTTCAGGTGTAGTTGCATCTTGACCTTGTGGTGAGACCTTGTGTGGATCACTTTTACCAGTATCGGATTTAATGCCGACTTCTTGGGCTTTGCCTTTCCCATTATCGGAGATACTATTGTCTGGATCGCGTTTACCATCACTGGATTTTGTACCAATTTCTCGAGAGTTACGTTCACTAGCAGAGGGGGTATCTCCGACGGGGTTACCGGACGTATCTTCGAACTTAGTTAAGTTCATAACCAATTGATCAAATTCAGAACCAGGTTGATCAGTTTCGATTCTAGCTTGCTCTTGGTCAGCTGAGATCTTGTGGGAGATCTCCTGGGTATCATTGATTTTTATACCATCATCCAGGTTGTTTGAGCAGGAGGCGCTACCATGATGAAAGCTAGGAAGTGGGCTTGAGATGGACATACTGATGTTACTAATTCAGAATTACTTAGGGGGATAACACGTTTCGTGTTATTTACTAGTTGTTAGTTTACGAATCGATGGTCTTTTAACACAATAATAAAAGTTCACAATGAGTTTCTTTATTCCTTTTATAGTCAACAGGATGGCATCATCTGACGATATCAATCCACAATACTTCATCAACATCGTACCATTTACGAACTATTTTTTTTTTCAACTATGGTCTGATTAGAGGACTTTAGCAGCCGAAAAATAACTTAATTTTTGAAAATTTACACGACGGGTTCGCGATTTTTCGTGGTCGTACCGAAAAAAATAACTAATTTTTTGGCTTGGTGTACTATTTTTCAGTTACAGTATTTTGGTGATGTTCTGGTGTCAAACTTAAGTTATTTACGGTGCTAAAGCCATTTTTCAGTTAACTTTTTAACTTAAGTGAGAAGAGCTGATGTACGGGTTCTTTTGAGGGAAAATTAACTTATTGCAGCTATCTCAAGACCCATGCCTGCTCCTGAATATTGACGACAGATTATCGTACAACATACAATGTTCATCTATGTTGGTAGGGGCCGCCCGGAGAAATGTGGTGTAACTACGAAAGTCTTTGTACAAATCACGATGAGCTAAAGCATCATTTTGGTTTTCTATAGAAGTTTTTCAATGTCGTTCCAAATCTTATTGGCCATAGGAATAGCGTCGTCTTCCAGGGGCTCTTTCAGCTCTTCGATCAATCTCTCTTTGTTCTTCTCATCTTTCACAATGGAAAGAATGTAATCTAGCAGTTCTTCTTCCTTTTCTCCTAAAAATTCCTCGATATATGATTCAACATTAGGCTTGATCTGTTCCAAAATGGCTTCTAATTTCTCATCACCAATCATTAATGAGTCTTCATTTTCAGTTCTCGTCTCATAACTCTCCTCGGGTTCTTCATTATCCTCATTCTCCTCTGGTTCCTCGCTGTTTTTATTTCCTAAGTTCATTTTTATTGGAATGTTTATACTGGCTAAGAAATCCTCACTCTTTTTCATAGCATCAGCGTCCGTGATCTCATCTTCTCGATCTTTCGCATCCCTTTCAAGTTCCAAACTCTTGTCACGTCTTGATAATCTAAACTTACCTTCCTCATATTCAGGCTTCAGTGTTTGATCTAAATTATTTTCATAATTGTTCAGTTCATTCAACTCATCAATTAATTCCTTATTCTTGCGCTCTTCCACCTGAGTCATATGTAACTTGACGGCGTATCTCTTTAACATCTCCTGGTGCTCATTCTTCAGTCTCAGATCCTCAAACTGTTCATCTGTCAATTCATCATCTTCCTCGTCGTTTTCTTCCTCGTCGTCATCTTCGTCCATCATGTAGCTTTGTGTGGATTCGTTCTTGAATTTCTCAAAAAGCTTTCTGAGTTGAGTTTTAGCTCTTCTCTTCTCTTCGACAGATTCTCTTTCTCTTTTCTTTCTTTCGTTTTCTAAGACTTTCAATCTGAACTCTTTGATATCTTTCTTCAGCTGCGGTAGTGCCTCTTCTGGCAAATCTCTCAACTCATTTTCATCAATGACATAATCCAGTTCAGTTGTATTTTTTACCGCTTTGTGACTTTCCAGAAGCCTTGAAATCTTTGAGCTTAACCCTCCAAATCTATTCTCTTTTTCCTCCTCTGTTTCTGACGTCAGTTCGCCTAATGTATCATTGATAAACTTCTCAGTATTTTTTTCCACTGTAAACGTGAGCTCATTACCGAGTAACTTGAACCCATTTAGGGTTAGAAGTTCCCTCAAGACTTTGGCGGACAGATGCATATCTTGAACTTTCAGCCTTATAAACACAATTTGGCCATCTATTTCCTCAACGCTGCTCCATTCAAAATCACTACTTATGAACTCATTTAACACTTGCTCAATGACTGGATTCGCCAAGTCTTTGATCCCATGAACACTTAACTCCTTGAGTTGGTCTAACAAGGCGTTAGGCCTGAACTCCTTCAGTGTTTTATATTTACTCATTTGGTATTCCTCCACTGTTTTACCAGTTGCATCTTTCTCTCCTTCGCCGCTCTCAGTTTTGGCTTCATTAAAATCATTCGCACTCCAGCCTGATTCTCTCTTATGAACCTGGCTCAGTTTATCTTTGTAAATTGGAACCTGTCCAACTCTGTTCGGTATTACCTCTGACTCTTCAGAAGCGTGAGAAAAGACAGTCAGATTTGGGACAATAGAATGGATTGACCTTCTGCTTGTTACGATTGTGGGTGTGGCAGTGATTGAATTTGAAGCTAGAAAAAAAAGGGGTTAGTATCTAATATGTAACTATACCATTTAAAACCAAATAAGCTCACCGTTAATCATTTTTAATCGTGATTCAAACTATCATAACTGCTATTAAACTGATTGATTTCAGAGATTTGCCTAATAAAAAATCAATAGGAAAGTACGAGTCCCGACTTTGGATTTTGAGCCCTGAATCAGACCCCGGAACTCCTCTAGGCCTACAACCTACAACTTTTCTCAAACACCCAATAAACCTTGAGGAGATCTGTATCATTCCCACCTTTTCCCCACCATGAAGTTTCTTTCATTGATCTGTCCTCTGTTTCTTCGATTGTTTCATAGAGTTCACCCCTTGAAAACAATTTTACACAGAATCTACCATACACCCAGACACCACGATATAGACTTCAAAATTTGGTTGTACTGTACGTATCAACGGTTATTTTGAGAAGATAGTCGCTTTTCGTCTTGATCTAAAGAGAACAGATGAAAGATATTACATGGAAGGAGATAGTTGCATGTGGTGCCTCTATAGCAGCTATTATATATGCTTTGAAGCAGTTCTATAGCAATACAGATCTGGCGAGTTTGAGGCCACCAGAAATTGGACTTGAAGGGCTAATAGGAAATACGCCAATGGTCTTATTGAAATCGTTATCCAAGGAGACAGGAGCCAATGTGTACGCTAAGCTAGAGTATATGAACCCTGGTGGATCTGCAAAAGACCGTGTTGCATTAGCCATCATTAGAGATAAGGAAGCACAAGGTGAGTTGAAGCCAGGTGATGTGATATTTGAGGGAACTTCAGGCTCGACGGGTATCAGTATAGGCACTGTTGCCAACTCTTTAGGGTATAAAGCAGAGATTCATTTGCCTGATGATACTTCTCCTGATAAGCTTGCACTTTTTGGCACTTTGGGTGTTGATTTGAAGAAAGTTAAACCCGCATCTATTGTGGATCCACACCAATATGTTAATTCTGCAAAAGCTGCTACTGAGGCATTGAACAACAACAGCTCAAATGATAAAAGAGGTGTGTTTGCTGACCAATTCGAGAATGATAGCAACTGGAGAGTTCATTACAAGACCACAGGGCCCGAGATATATAAACAACTACAAGGTAAGATAGATTTTTTCATAGCAGGTTGTGGTACTGGAGGTACTATTGCTGGGGTCTCGAGATATTTGAAGGAAAAGGTACCTGGTGTTAAGACAATATTGGCTGATCCACAGGGGAGTGGGTTTTACAACAAGATCAACTATGGAGTTATGTACACGAGTGAGGAGAAAGAAGGCACCAGGAGAAGACACCAGGTCGATACAATAGTGGAGGGGGTTGGATTGAATAGAATCACACACAATTTCAGCATGGGAGAAGAGTACATAGATGAAGCAATCAGGGTTAGTGATGATCAAGCTGTGAAGATGGCCAAATATTTGAGTGTTCATGATGGTTTATTCATTGGCTCATCGACTGCGATCAATGCAGTTGCTGTTGTAAAGTTGTGCAAGGGGATTCCAGACATACAAGGAAAGAATATTGTGATTATAGCGTGTGATTCAGGCTCGAGGCATTTGAGTAAGTTTTGGAAGGAGGCAATTGATGTTTCTAATGATGTAACGATAGAGGAGGTTTTGAAGTAAATATTAGCACCGCTCGACATAACTCATATATCAATTTATTGCTACTACACTCTTCAAATGATTTTCAGTGTCGTCCTCCGCTGGCACTATTTCATAAGAATTGGTCAATTTGGTCAATGCGCTTAGCTCCCATGAGGGACTTGAGCTCCACTCGAATAATAAATATGTATTCAAATTCAAACAGTCTGTTGGACAGCAGGCGTTTTTTCCTTCAGATCACAGTAGGACTCTAGAGTCTTCTGAAGCCGAGCGACATCGCGTTAAAACATTTTTTGACAGGTATTTGAGATGTTCGGATGTGTCTTATTTCTTATTTCTCGGTAAAAATTGAAGCCATCGGGAAAAACAAACAAAAGATTTCAGTTTAGCGGCAAAAGGTGTATTGCTGGTGTGAGCTTGTTATTATTGGCAATCGGTGACTGGAGGCTCTATATCTAGTCAATGATATTACTCCAGCTGTGAAATTATCAACAAAACAATTAACACACGATGAGCGAGAAGGAGAGCGAGAAGAAGCACTCTGTCAAGTTCAAGAGAAACCGTTCGTCGCGGGCCTGCGAGGTCTGTCATACCCGCAAAGTGCGCTGTGACGCTACAATTCATATCCCATGCACCAATTGTCTTACGTTTGGCTGCGAGTGCAAATTTCCAGAGCCCAAGGAGCGCAAGAATGCCAAAATCAAAAAGATGGTTGTGAAGTCCGAGGAGCAGACAGGGTCCAAGGTTGATGATGATAACAATAATAATAATAATAACAATAACAATAACAATGAATCTGCCAATGTGACCCATAGTGATGATACACCGGTAACATCTGTTGCAATGAACACAACAAGCTCGATAACATCTCACAATCCCGGGAAAAAGAAGAACGAGCCGCTTGCCGCCATCTCTGTCAGAACGGCCAGCATCGACAACCAAAAGCTCACGAGAAAAAATTCTGTCCCGATCTCGTACCATGGAAGCTCCAGTACAGCAGCTCTCTTATCGGAAAATGTCGGTAGAGCATATCCTTCCGTTCTTGAGCAGTTTTATTCCTCTTCATACAGAAACTCTATTCAAAAGACACGAGCAAGTCTTGATACGGTGAATATGGAGATCTTAAGACTTAGAGGTGCGTTTCTTCTACCTGACAAGGCCCTATGTGATGATCTTGTGGACGTTTTTTTCAAATATGTCTACCCTCTCGAGCCAATTGTGGACAAGCAACAGTTCATGAAATCCTACAATGACGGTACGGTGAGTTTACTGCTTTTACAATCTGTACTCTTAGCTGCTTCAAGACTCTCTACGAACGAACTACTTTATGATTCTGAAGGATCAAATTACTTGGCAAGTTGTACTTTCTATCAACGCGCAAAGGCTCTCTATGACACCAAGTACGAAGCAGATCCAATCGCCATTGTACAATCTCTTATTCTTTTTTCAAGATTTTGGGAAGGTATAGATGATATTTTGGGAAATTCATTCTACTGGGTGAGAGTGGCTATTACTGCTGCTCAAGGTTATGGATTTCATAGAAATCTGAGAGATGGTTTATCCACTGCCGAAATCAAAATTTCGAGAATTATATGGTGGGAGCTTTACATTAAAGATATCTCATGTGCGTCGGGATTCGGAAGACCGACTGTGATTCAATTGGAAGATTGTGATGTTCCAATGGTACAACTCGAGGATTTTGCTCCAGATGTTCCCAGACAGGATGCAGAGGCTTTTATTCAAATGGTCAAACTGAGTGAAATCATGTCTATCGTCTTACAAGAACAATATAGTGTTCGTGCTGAAAAGACTAAAAGACATCGTGATCATTTGGTAGTGCAACATTGTGATATGATTATGAGTAACTGGAGAAGTAATTTACCAACTAATTTACAATACTCTCCTCATCAACCATTGCCTCTTTCAGTGGGTATCCTGAATCTTTACTACTATTCTACTATTTCTTTGATTCATAGATCCAATATGGTCAAGACAACGTATAGAAATGGGAGACAATATCCTTCAGAGGGCATTGTGTTCAAAGCGTCACGATTTGTTGCAGACATCGCGTCAAGATTGATCAAATCTGGAGAAATCAGATATTGTCATGCTTTGACGATCCCAGTATTCTTCAGTGCTTCCATGAATTTTATATGTCATATGGATTCCAAAAATCCTGCAATTGCGAAAAGCTCAAGGCATGATTTTGAGTTTTGCCATAGAGCCTTGAAGGAGATTTCTAATAACTATCTGCTTGCTCAAATGATCTATCACACTTTAGAGAAAATTTATAATGAACCAAAGATCAGAGATCGATTACTTTCAAGTTTGAGAAAAAATATTGATGAAGGTCAAAACGCCACAGCTGCATCTACCCCAGGTATAGCAACTGCACAAGGATCTACTACCACTACTACTGCTCCTACACCGTTTTCCTTCTCGCCTGCACAACCTCATGCACAACCAAATGGTGTTCCATTAGCTGCCCCTGTACCAGAGCAAATTCTACAGCCTCTTCAACAGCAGCAGCAACTTCAGCAGTTGCAGCAACAGCAACATCAACAGCAAGAACAGCCCCAACATCCTCTACCACAGCAGCACCATCATCACCATCACCACCATCATGAGCAGCAGCAGCAGCAGCACACGCAACATCAGCAAATGCCCCCTCAATTACAACAGAACAGCATGGGACCAGTCGTCGGTGTTCAAGATCAAGAACCTTTAGAATTCCCGGATTTATACTTATTCACAAACACTTTACCATCCTCAGGGCCTATGAATTTTGATCCGTCTGAGTTATTCCCTAATCAAAATGATCATAGCTCAGTCTCGTCAAATAACAAGTCAGACGCTAGTATTGATGGAATTTCTTTCAATGATTTTCAACTGAACCTACCAGAATTTGATTTTCAAAATGTTACAAACTCAATGAGTTTACAAAATCTAGCAAGTTTGAATTCATATATCGGGGATGATAATTTTCAACACCCTCAACAACAACAAGGCGATCGGGCCAATAGTTCTAGCTCAAGTTCCAATATCTACAGTTTTGTCAATTGATTTTTTCTGCTTTTAGATGATAAACTATTTGTTTACTATGTTAATTGTTTTATGTTTGACGTTCAAGTTTCTTGTTTTTTCTGTTCAAGTTCCGTTGATGTACAATTACCAACCCTCATATTAATGTTTTGTTCTAGTGTTGGTACGCTCTTTCTTACTCTTGTTTTCAATGACCGTCCTGAATCATATATTGTAACTTTAACTAGCCCATCACGTAGATATTCATTAACTATATTATCTATTTCTTCTTTTTGAAAAGACTCAACTTCTTCTTTTCCTTCTCTTTTTTCAAAGCCTTCATGGTTTCTTCACGTCTTAGCCGTTGCGTATGGCCAACAAGATTCTCCACAACACTTTCAAAGGTCTTGTTATCTTGTATCAGACTTTCTTTCTCATCTTCCAAGACACTAAGTATCTTCTCCACTTCCTCTAGATCCTTGGCCATCTTTTCCATTATAGGTCCCAATTGAGTCTCATCCATATGAGTTAACTCTTCTTCTGTGATCAAGTTCTCTAAGAAGTCATTTAGTTGTGCTTCACTCTCCTTCAAGATCTTTTGCTTCTCCTCAGCATTCAAACCAAAATCATCAGCTTTCCTCACAAGGTATGAGTCCATATCAAATTCATTTTTACGTTGTTTTTTAGTAATATCATAATTATCGGGAAGCCCTAATGTTACCAATAACTGTCTTCTCAAAGATCCCTTTTGCCAGTTATACGGCTTCAAATAAAGTTGAGCAATCAATCTTTCTAGCAAATGCTGCGATCTTTCATTCAGTATCGAGGTATTCTCTGGTATAGTATAAGTAGGTAGCGATTCTGGGAATGCGGAGCTCACCAACTCTTCAATCTTAGATTCTAGTTGTGACTCATCTGAAAATACCGATTGTGGAAACTGGGAGCCCTTAATCGATGCTAGTGTCGTCTCTGAGACAAGGGCCTCTTGTGGTTGTTCAAAATCATCGAATGAGGCATCTGAAAATGCACCAAAATCATCTTCATCATCTTCATGATTTTCTCCATCTTCTCCATCTTCTCCATCTTCTGCTAGCTCTTCTGCATTTTGAGTTTGAGTCAATTCTTCAGGGGCCTCCTCTAGTATTGCAGCACCCTTTATGTTCTGTGTACCAGTCCCAGCACCATCTGCTTCTGCAGCATCACGATCATCTTGTTCTTCTTCCTCAGCTTTTATTGAACTTTCATCCTTTGATTCATCATTTAATGTCGTAATATCCCCGAGCTGATCGCTGTCGACTGGTCGATCAATTGTAGTATTCTCGAGATCCCTGGTTATCTCCGCAGTATCTGACATGGTGGCTTGCACCCTCTAGTAGCCCAGTGATGAATATCCACGCTTTTAGTCTACTCTTGATTAATAATAGCACGAGTT
Organism: Xingzhongia strasburgensis; assembly: GCA_030574715.1. Taxonomy (NCBI): domain Eukaryota; kingdom Fungi; phylum Ascomycota; class Saccharomycetes; order Phaffomycetales; family Wickerhamomycetaceae; genus Xingzhongia; species Xingzhongia strasburgensis. Next base: position 100,301 of record JAJMFO010000005.1, read on the forward strand.
TTCGAGCTTATAGGCAAACAAATCGATGGAGTTTACGATCTGATGTTCGGATGTTATAAATCAGGGCTCATAATTTACTATACTGAAGTTCATCAGTAATCAACTGCCAAACCAATAGACAGTAGGTCTAAGAAGTCTCTAGGAACTCTTTTAGATAATTGGTCAGACTCAAAAATGTATTCCCAGCTCAATCAGCTGATCAATATCGAATTATTTTCTGGTAGGTCATGATTTGAATTTATTAAAAGGAGATGAGTATTCCAATGCGTAACATGGTATTTTATCAAACCTTTTTCCTAACAAAATTCTGCTCATATGGCGTTTATAAGCAAAGTCTATAAACACACAGATCACATATGATATGCTTATACTGTGAGTTTCAGGCAAGTATAGGATTCTACAACGCCATATGCTTTATGATAGAGACATCACAACACCACATCTGGACACCATTGAGCAAACCCAAACACCTTGTCAACTACAGTACATACACGAAGCCAAAAAATTAGTTATTTTTTTTTCGGTACGACCACGAAAAATCGCGAACTCGTCGTGTAAATTTTCAAAAATTAAGTTATTTTTCGGCTGCTAAAGTCCTCTATTTTGTCAAAAAAAAAGTCCCGCAAAAACCCAAGCTTGGGCCGCACGAGCATGCGTATTCTTACCTCAGTGTTGAATTGTTAAAGTAAAGCAAAGGAAAAGCCTACGGGATAGTCATAATGCGGGTATGGACAAGGTGAAAAGTCTGTAGAATGATCTGTAGAATGAGCTTCAGACTGGATTTATGAATCATGGGAATTGTGAAAGCAATTGGAATGAGATTGTCGTGGATGGGTCAGAAGTTCAGAACCCATACATAGTTGATAGGGCAATATTGATGTTTGAAGCTGAAATCACAATAAAACTTGAGTACCACTGTGCATAAGATGTCACTGACGAGCTACTTGACATTTGAAGCTTTGGTCCTGGGAAACAACAAAGAAGCTTCAGTGATTGACTCTCTGAAGATCACGATCACTTCCAGAGGTGTCGATCTATCCGACTGCGTAGTTTAGACAGCTGCAGCTTCCAAGTACAAGGTATTTGGCAGGTCTGCATTGTTGTAAAAACATCAGGAAAAGTCCATGGACAATTGGAACTCAAAAGATACTTTATCCTTCTCTTTCTCTTTCTCTTTATTATTATCATCATCATCATCATCACCTTTCAAAGTCCATGATGTTTTTAAATGGCTAGTTACTGGCCTTGGTAAACTCATTCAATCTGCAGCCCCTTGACGAAAGCAAATGATGAATACAAAGTACATCAAGTAGGCTCTATCATCTTTCCCATCATAGTTGACAATGGCAATAGCTTGAAACAAGGTAGAAGTTTAAATGATCAGAATCAATCATTACCGCAAGTCATCGGTTGATTTTTGAGGTTTGAGGCATAATGTTGATAGACTTTGTCTTTGACAACTCTGCCTTTGGCGTTAGGATCCATTGAAGCTCATACAACGGCTCAGTTGAAAAGAATAAAATGATGTACGTATGAAATGGGAGAACCACAGAGTTTCAGAGATCACATATGATCTAGAACTTCTGATGTGACAGAAAGAGCTGATGATGTCTGATTTGGATTTCAGGGTATTATATTGAAAGAAAATCATCAGTAAAAGAGTATATATATCTCTGTGGTTGCATCCTTCTTTGAGTGATTTAAGTCTCTTACCATCAGAATATATAGCAAATATGCAATTCTCTACTCTCACTTTACTCTCCACTATCACTATAATCGCCCCGGTTTTGGCTCAAAGTGGCTCAGATTGGGTCACTTTTACTAAGGATTTACACACTGCAACTATAGTGGTTACCAAGTATCTAGGTAGCACCCCTTTAACAGGGAGCGAATACACCACTGAAACCATCCCAGTTGACAATAATGGGGCCAAATATACAGAAATAGTCACTGGTTTGCGCGTTAAATCATCTTCTGCCGCTGGTGAGTCTTCCTCTGCTGGTGCTACAGATTCTTCAGCTGTGGAAGTTTCTACTTTTGAAGGGGTTGCGGGCGCCTACGGTGTTTCTGGTGCCCTAGCTTTCGGTGCTGCTGCTTTCCTGTTATAATTTCATAATGTTTCTATTAGTGATTGTTTCTTTTTCATTGAAAGGTGAAGATTTCAATGGAGTCTAGTGCTGGACAGACATTACTATGTATCTCTAATTCCATGGTTTTACAATCTTATGGTACAATTAAGTGTAATTCACCGTTCTTTCAATCCGTGATAATTATCTGATCGATCACTGTAAGTATTATCTGATCGATCAGCTTTTGACAGTTAGAATTATCTGATCAATCAGCTTGAATCGAAAAAAGGTATAGCAAAAAAAAAAAAAAAATTTACCGACACGGCATGACTAGACTAAGACCGACTGCATATTCCCGTTTAAACTTGGGCCATTACGCAAAAGGAGCCGAGAGCATGGATATTTCCAGTTTGGCACTCCAAGTCATAGTAGTTTGACAGATGACAGCTGTAACCGAAAGGTGTGTATACCTGACTCTCTGACTCTTGAGAAGTTTCAATCCTCAGGACTGCGACACCAATCGCCGTTGAATTGAATCATCGCAGTAAGCCTGACTGGGATCGTCCACCTCCTTCCGCATTCTCATAAATAGCGTGCATTAGTGCTAAAAGCTACTCCATTCATACTATTTCCAAGAGATTGGCGAATGGAGGACTGGCTTTACTTGAATTAATCGGGTGCTGCCGATTTAAGCTTAAAAACCTGGGTGTGGTTGATACAGTACTAGTGTCAGTATTACATTATCATGACGAAGCTCTGCCCGAGGAAGTTATGTTTATTACTCAATGCTCGATTGGCCAAAACTCGTAGGGCTTGCAAAATTTTGGGTGTTATCTGCGCCCGGGAACGCATCCTGCAGAAATTCTCGAAGAATAGATGATAGTTTGCAACCAGTGGTACTACTTACGAACATCTGATCACACAGCAAATTAGAGTCTCAACATACAAGCGTAAGGCTTTTCATCCCCGATGCATAATCCCATACCTATTTAAACTCTCAGCTCCCTCTAAAAAATTTACCAAGACTTCTTCTTCCATTGTTCAATTAAGATCAAGACTTTTAATCACATCAGCACAATGAAATTCTCTACTCTGGCTTTAATGGCTGCCGCTGCCACCCCAGCTGTCGCTCAATCCGGTTCTGACTGGGTTACCTACACCAAGAAATTGTCTACTGCAACTATCGTTGTCACTAGATACGTCGGTACCTCCACCCTTTTGTCTGGTACTGGTTTCACCACCTACACCGTCTTGGTCTCCTCCGGTGGTTCTATCGAATACACTGAAATTATCACCAAGTACTTGACTGGTTCCGGTTCTTCTTCTGCTGCTGACTCTTCCTCTTCCTCTTCTGGATCTTCCTCCGCTGCTGCCTCCTCCTCAGCTTCCTCTTCTGCTGACTCCAGCTCGTCAAGCTCATCTTCAGACTCTTCATCTTCTGCTGACTCTTCATCCTCTGCTGACTCTTCCTCTTCCTCCGACTCCAGCTCCTCATCTTCCGGTGCTGCTGCCAGATTAGGTCTTTCTGCTGCTGGTGTCGCTTTAGCCGGTGCTTTCTTATTATAGAGTGACAGCTTTCCAGCTCTATATTGATCATTCACATGTATTAATACTACGACCACTAGCCGTCTACTAGAATAGCCACTTTTTAATATAACAATTGCCTTAATCTAACCTCTAACAATCAGTAGTCGTATATGCCGATGACGCGGATAATCCTTTCTTGGCTCCCCAGTCAGATGTCAATTTGCTAACTTCAAAGACGTGAACGGTGATACACAAGTACTGACTAGCACCGATGATGCAATATGTATATGTACACCCGTTTTAGACTATGATCGTCGCCTAACGAAAAAGCGAGAAAACAATTTAAAGCCGGGCTCCATCAATGTACTTGAGCTCCTTTGATTATGAATTTGAAGAAGCGGATTGGATATTTCAAAGATTTACTTCATATATGAATCCTCCATCAAAAAAAGCTTCAAATCTATTGTTCTCCTTATGTTGCACAAATAGTCTGTGAACTGTGAACCCCTTACTGTACTGTGTATTTGACGTTTCACAAGCCACCGGGATCTAACCGAGCCACCTCTCGCTAATATTCGGTTTTATAAGGGCTACTACAGATGAGTGAAAAGTTGTACAAGCCTCATCCTGGGCTCTTCTCGGTATGAGATTTTAAGCAGCAACGCATAACTGATAGTAAATGGTGCCTTATTATCTGTGATTGCAAAAAGCAAAATAATTCCAAAGACCACCAGCTAACCCCAGATCGAAGAAGCTTGTGAAATACTGGTTTAAGAGTCAATCAGTACATCGAAACGTTGTTTAACAAACCACCATTTCAAACTCAATCTGATCTTTTCCATGCACAGGAAAGCATCTCGTAACAATAAAAATTATTATCTCCGAAGAGTTTCGTATAGTATAAACTCTGAAGCAGCTCTGTTTGTATTCTAAATCTATTTTGTAGCTGGATCTACAGATGCTCCTAAAGAGATATTAGCAAGCGTGAAGTTGAAAGTTGTATGTATATGACAAGTGGATGAAAAAGATCTAGAAGGAACTCCAACTCCAATCAGCAGGAACACTACCGACCAAAGCATTAGTTTCAGAATTATTGGATTGCTTAGAACTCTGCATCAATATTCCATTTGTGGGTTTCTTAATGATGTTTGCAGAACCATTTGGATCACCAAATTTTGATTTAACAAAATCCTCATAATCTTTACAACAATTATCACAAACTTTACACAAGACTCCACTACCACCAAATGTGAATTGAGCATCTTGACCTAATTTTAATAAATGAGAAGTGTGCTCAGCACAATAAATATCTCCACATCTTCTGCAATGATGTCTTCTTTCAAAAAATGTAAATGATTTTTCACAAAATGCACATGAATTTCTTGAAATATCACGTCTCCAATGTGCTCTTGTTGGTCCATTATGTGAAGTTTCAAATGATAATCTCCAATGAGAAGTTTGAGATCGAAGTGAATGTGCTGCATCTGTAATAGTATTATTCTTAGATCTTCTTGAATTTTGCTCATTAATATGTCTTAGATCTTCAGGTTTCAAATTCGTATTTGATTGACGTAAAACAGCAGGGATGTACATTGGTCTCTTTGGATCATTTATAGTCTTGAGGTTCGTATTGTCAAGATGTTGTTTTGATAATGGTTGGGTATCAAGACTTTGGGATGATGTGGTTTGCGATAATAGCTTTGGTTGAGGATTGTTTTGGAATTGAATGTTTTCGATATGTGAGATAGAAGGAGCGGATGGTGAAGGAGTGGTATTATTAGTATTATTATTAGTGTTATGCTTCGTGGTAAAATAATCATGTTCATCTTCTTCTTCATGCTGGAGGACTGGTGCTAAGTTTGATGGGTTTCTTTTCAAAGAAGGCGGTTTTCTTGAAGATGAAAGGACAGAGGAGACACGAGGAAGTTGTTGTGGTAAATTTAAATTGAGATTGGTACTTGACATAGACTTCAGTTCTCGTGGATCATCGGCTTTCATATGGGATGATGATATCTGTGATTGGGGAGGCTGTGGATGTTGTAAGTGATCATCTTCAACTTGCTTATGGGCAATGGATAGATCAAACTCCGCAGGAGTAAATTTTGAAAAAGAGCTCAGTCTCTTTAAGGCGTCTTCGGTAAGTTTCTTGTTCTCGGCATAGACCTCGACCTCACCGTCACTTTCGATATCGATAGCCGTGGATTCGATTTTGTCAGTGTTGAGTAGTTCTTTGTTGAAGGGCAGACGTTGTCCAATCTCGAACGAGGCCCGTCTCTTAGAGGAAGCAGCTGTAGCTGGAGCCTGTATATGTGTCTTGGCATTGATGAACTGCTGCGGCGTGGGCTGCGGGGCGACAAAGGCCTTCTTATTGTTGATGTTGTTGTTTTGGTTCTGGTTCTGATTTTGGACAAAACTCTTTAGCGAGACACTGGAGAGCACGGATTGCACAGACTGCGTACGCTGCTTTGGGACGCTCTTCTTGACAAACGTAATCTCATTACTGTCCTCGACGATCGCCTCGCTGTTAGTGTTGTTATTACCACTCTTGGAGTTCACAGCGCTTGTTACCGGCGTGATGGCATTGTCTATTGATGTTCCCTCTTGACTCATCCTTCTCTTTCTTTTTTGTCTCTGATAAATGCGGAAACACACACACAAATCTGTCAAAACGGGCTTTGAACAACAGTAACAGCAGCAGAAAATTCAGAAGGGATGGTGCAGGTTTAACAGCTTCAGATTATCGCTAGAAGTATCGAAATATCTGTTTATCCAATTGGAAAATGGTGGGAAAAATGGCTGAAAATGAAAATGGCTAGTTCGCTGATTGTTCCCCGGAAATGGTCTAATCTCCACGTGACCTGTAAATAAGCTTCCCGGAAGTTCAAATAATTCGCGACACCTCAGTAAATACAAGACGTCGCTATTGAAAAATTACCATGTTAACACGAAAGCCTCTCCACGACCTACAAACCCACACCCTCAATTGAGCCCTCATCACACACAGAATGGCACTGACAGTCTCGCAAGGCACGCTGGACAACGTCAAGCTCTTCCTCAGGGCAGCAATCCTCCTCTCGATCACCGCCGCGGCTGTGTCGTCGCGTCTTTTCTCGGTGATCAGATTCGAGTCCATCATCCACGAGTTTGACCCATGGTTTAACTTCAGGGCCACAAAATACTTGGTCTCACATAGTTTTTACGAGTTCCTAAACTGGTTCGATGACAGAACGTGGTACCCATTGGGGAGAGTCACAGGGGGAACGCTTTACCCAGGATTGATGGTTACATCTGGAACAATCTGGCACGCTCTGAGAAAAATCGGTTTGCCAGTTGATATCAGAAATATCTGTGTTATGCTAGCACCAGCTTTCTCAGGAGTTACCGCCTATTTCACATACCTTTTCACGAAAGAAATCAAAGACTCATCTGCTGGACTTTTGGCTGCTGCCTTTATGGGTATTGCCCCAGGTTATATCTCAAGATCCGTTGCGGGCTCCTATGATAATGAAGCAATCGCCATTACTCTATTGATGGCCAGTTTTTTCTTCTGGATCAAGGCCTCTAAAGAAGGCTCCATCTTTTGGGCTACATGGGCTGCTGGATTCTACTTCTACATGGTTTCTGCCTGGGGTGGTTACGTCTTTATCACAAATTTGATTCCATTGCATGTTTTCATCTTGATCTTGATGGGTCGTTATAACCATAAATTATACACCTCTTATACAACTTGGTATGTGATTGGTACATTGGCATCAATGCAAATCCCATTCGTTGGATTCCTACCAATCCGCTCAAATGATCATATGGCTGCACTAGGTGTTTTTGGCTTGGTCCAATTAGTAGCCTTCGGGGAATACATTCGTTCGAATATTCCATCTAAACAATTCAAATCAGTACTAATGGTCTCCATTGTCTTGATCATTCTGTTGGGTGTTGTTGGTTTAGTCGGTTTGACTTATGCTGGATTAATTGCTCCATGGACTGGTCGTTTCTATTCGTTGTGGGATACTAACTATGCTAAAATTCACATTCCTATCATTGCTTCAGTTTCCGAACATCAGCCTACTGCTTGGCCAGCATTTTTCTTTGATACCCAATTTTTGATTTGGTTGTTCCCAGCTGGTGTTTATTTGTTATTCCAAGACTTGGCCGATGAACACGTTTTCGTCATTGCTTATTCCGTCCTGTGTTCTTATTTTGCTGGTGTTATGGTCCGTTTGATGCTTACTTTGACTCCAATCATTTGTGTATGTGCATCAATTGCCATCTCAAAGTTGTTTGATGTTTATTTGGACTTTTCTGAATTTTTAAAGGCTTCAAAATCAAGTGAGAAGAAATCCGATACAGAAGGAGAGGATAAACCAGTCTCAATCCTAGCATTAGTTTCCAAACTATCGGTTGTTGCTACATTCTCATTCTACTTATACTTGTTTGTCTACCATTGTACTTGGGTCACTTCAAATGCTTACTCGTCCCCATCTGTTGTTTTATCATCTAAGGCTCGTGATGGTTCCAACACTATTATTGATGATTATCGTGAAGCTTACTATTGGCTACGTATGAACACTCCAGAAGATGCCAAGATCATGTCCTGGTGGGATTACGGTTATCAGATTGGTGGTATGGCTGATCGTACCACTTTGGTTGATAACAACACTTGGAATAACACACATATTGCTACCGTGGGTAAAGCAATGGCGGCTTCAGAGGATGTTTCTTACGAAATCTTGAAGCAACATGATGTTGACTATGTCTTGGTCATCTTTGGTGGGTTATTAGGTTATTCAGGTGATGATTTGAATAAATTCTTATGGATGATTAGAATCTCTGAAGGTATCTGGCCTGAGGAAATCAAAGAAAGAAACTATTTCACAGATAAAGGTGAATACAAAGTTGACAGTACAGCTGCAGATGCAATGAAAAATTCATTACTATACAAGATGTCATATCATAGATTTGTTGATGTCCTCGGTGGTCAACAAGCCACAGACAGAGTTCGTAATCAAAAGATTACTGAAGAACCAGAATTGAACGTCGTTGAAGAAGCATTCACATCAGAGAACTGGCTAGTTCGTATCTATAAAGTTAAAGACCTGGATAATGCAGGAAGAGATTTGAAAGATGCTACTTCCTTTGATAAACAGTCATCTTCTGGTGTGAAGAAGAGAAATCTGAAGCGTCCTACTTTGGAAGTACGTGAATGAGTTAAAGGTTTTTCTAAATTCTGGGATTTGTATAGAAAATTGAAAAAAAGTTTTACTCAAGATAACACATTTGTACAAGAGGCTCTAGTGAGTATTTCAGTAGGTTAAGGTTAAAAAAAGTGAGCTTCAAACATTATAATCATAGTACTCTCTTTTCCGTATAAATGTTTTGTCATGTTTTTTT
>JAJMFO010000005.1:109304-140506 GCA_030574715.1 Xingzhongia strasburgensis
TTTTTTTTTTTTTTTTTTTTTTTTTGATCCGGTTAAGGTTAAGTTCATCTTTTCTTTGAAAATCAGCTTAAAACCCCCAGTTTCTTTTTCTTTTCTCAATTAATTAGCAGACTATTGTCCTAAACTTAGTCATATGAATTGTGGAAGCCTGGCTCATGGAAATCTTCAAAACGGCAACAAAAAAATAAATCGTAGAATTTTTCCGATGCGGGGAGTCGAACCCCGGTCTGCTCGGTGAAAGCGAACCGTGCTAGCCGTTACACTACATCGGAAGAGATAAAAACAACAAAATATCCGGATTTTGAGCCCTTATATACTAAGATCACGTGACTTACTAGATGATTGGGCCACTACTTGAATACAATACGGAAAACAGCAATTTTTAAAACTTTTATCCCTTCCGATGTAGTGTAACGGCTAGCACGGTTCGCTTTCACCGAGCAGACCGGGGTTCGACTCCCCGCATCGGAAAAATTCTACCATTTATTTTTTTGCTGCCATTTTGCTTCTCTTTTCACTCATTCTTGTCGCTGGAGAGATACAAACGAAACAGGAAACAGGATGTAGGGCATAGCGTGCAATGTACGTCCTATTTTTGGAGAATTATTATTTGGACCGCCGCCAAGGATCAAGCTTTTAAAAGTTGCATTGTCCTCCTAAGTCCGCCCAAAGTTTAGTGCGTACGTCATTATTTGCAAAAGCTGAAATTCTTCATCACTAATTGATCGAGTACGAGGGCCACATAACTAAAGCGAGGTTGGGGAAATGGGGAATGGCTTCCGAAAATTCTCAATCTTTAATGACGTTTTTAGGTCTGTGTAAGGAAGCACTATAAGTGTTAAACGTGTTAACTTGAGCGGAAAACGGAAAACACAGCTGAAGACCCTTAAAACAGAAAAGGGTTGGCAAAGTTGGAAACTGCTGCATACATATGTAAGATTTTGCCTGCTATAGTAATAAAAATTTGCGACGTACGCTAGAAATTGAGTGTTTAAACTGTCGGTAAGGATTGTTGATAAATTATCTTCCTTCAAATACCACCACCTCCTCAACTTGTCTTTTTTTGAGTCATGAGAAGCATTATCCACCAGTTTGAGGCCCCATTTTTGTTCCTTCCACTATCAGCCCTAGACACTTCTTATTGATTGCTACAAACTGAGGTTATCAACCAGGTGGGGTTGTTCGTATGTATATATATATTATACAGCTCTTCAAACCCATGAATTACCAGTTGAGCAGAAGATTAATGGACGAGATTCTACTAGATGGCATATTTGACTCCAACGGAGTCCTGAAATGGACTTTCAATGTTAAAGGGAGATATGCAAACCAAACTCAGTTCAGTTTCAAAGGGGAATCCAGTGAGGGTATCAATATGCTTGACCTTGTTTATTCAGAAGGTCTCGGTGAAGTGTCGATGAGAATAAGGGACAACACAATAGAAGGAAAATTCGAAGTGATGAGGCATAAAGTCGTTGACCCCTCCTTTACAATTTTTGCATTTCCTGTAACTCAGCAGGAAGAGTTCACATTAGAGTTGAAAGTCAGTATAAATAACTTTGATACAAGAGCTCTAAGCTGCACAATCAGGAAAAATCCTTAGCCCCAGCAGCTCATAGGGAGTCTTATATTGAATACCGTTGAACTGAAATCCTGATGCCGAACCTAATACGAACAGGTTATCTTTGACAATCTCAGGTTCGCTTGCTGCATTGATGAGCCTTTCCTCTGCATGGACCTGCTCAATGGAGATTCCATCACTCATTTGGATTTGCTCACGAACATTTGTATCCATGATGAAAAACTTGATGATTGTCTTACCGGTTTCCAACTCTCGAATTGTTGCATTCTCCAGCACCAAGAATTCAGAGCCAGGTCCCCATTCACCTCCACCAGCGACTATTTCATGAATGGACCCTTGCAATGGATGACCCTTGCGATCAAACACTTCCAGTCTTGCATATACTCTAGAGACCTTGTGTATCGTACCATACTTCGTCAACTGCTCAACTAGAAACCCGGCAGCACTTCTTCCATTTAGCTTCTTGATGATGTTTCCTTCAAAAGAAGTAATCTCCAAACACTGCTCTGATAAGGGTACTAAGCTTATGTGATGTCGCTCCACTTCTACCTCAAGCGGTAATTTCAAACACATAAAGGATAGATTGGTCCATGACTTTTCTGAGCCATCGTAATAAAACATGCATGAAGAATCACCTGTAGTGAAAAGTGTATCATTCGATATTCTCAATGATAAGGTGTGCCTAGCTGTTTGTAGGCAAAGTTCAGCAGGCTGAAGGTCCCATGTTTTCTGCGAAAAAGGTTTGTATGGTTTTGATTCTTTGACGAAAATGGGCTTATCAATCCATAGTTCCGAAATAGAACTTGTATGATTGGAGTCTAGCGTTGCTGAATATATCTGTATCGAGGGGAATTTGGAAACTAAGAGCTCAATTTGATTGGTGATTGATGATAGGTTATTGGCAGTGTTAACTAACAATAGAGAGCGAGGAGAGAAAGCAAGAGCCTTGTGATTTTGGAAAAGCGAGTAAGGTGAGGGATTGATTGTGGTCCTGGCTTTGAACGAAAGCCGAAGCGTAGGAGACAGCCTCATAATACCATTCTCAAGCTGTGAGATTGGGAAAATGTTGCTTATGTTCCTTTGTGGGGAATTGTATTGTCTGGTCTGTTTCATCTCCGAGGCCTAAGAAAATAATCTAAGATCTGCAACGGTTCCCTAAACGGTCTGATGAACGAGCAGTACAAAAATGTAGAATTGATCAATCGAGAAATAAATTAATTATAAATATAGATCTATTCAGAGCCGTGTGCGTAGTAATGCAAGTAGGCGGATTGAGTCTTCACACCCCCAATATAATTGGAGACATCTAATTTTTCGTTTGTGGAGTGAGCGCCATCATCACCTCTTCCGATTGGAAGCAACAAAACAGAGGTCTTAAGCTCCTTCTCAAAAGTCAACGTAATCGGAATGGAGCCACCTTCTCTAGTAAGATCAGGATCAATGTTCCAAACGGCCTTGGTAGCTTTTCTAGCAGCGGTAAAGTTTTCATTGAAAGGGTCACTTAACCAATAATCACCACCATGTAATAATTCAACTTCACATGTGTTTGGGGATTTTAGCAGTTTGAATTGTTCATCAACATGGGTCTTGATCAACTGCAGTAATTTGTCAGCTGTGATGTCTGGAACGGTTCTGATGGAGAATTTACCTTTCACTTTAGCTGGGATGACAGTTTTGGCGCCAGGTTCAGAGAAAGCACCTTCGATACCATGGATAGACAAGGATGGATATCTCCATCTGTGCTGTAAGATAGATTTTTTGTCCTTGTACAGAGCAGTATCTGAACCAGTAGCTTGATTCAAGACTTCGACGTCAAATTCAATATCGTCGTACAACTTGTCCTCCTCTTCAGTTAACTTGGCGACCTGTTCATCAACACCTTTGATCAAGATTTTACCATCAGTATCGACCAAAGTAGCCAAGACCTTGACCAAATCGGTCATTGGTTCAGCTACAATACCACCGAACAATCCAGAGTGTAAGTCAGCAGCAGGGCCCTTAACAGTGATTTCATAATATTCAACTCCTCTCAAACCATAGGTTAAGACAGGTTTGGAAGTACCTAGCCAGTAATTATCAGAGATAGTCACAGCGTCAACACCTTTAAAGTATCCATCAGCTTCTTTCGCAATCAATCCGTCTAAACCTAAAGAACCACTTTCCTCCATTCCTTCAAAACAGGTGATTAAGTTGACTGGAAGTTCCAATCCTAGCTCTCTGTGGGCTTCAATGACATTTAGCCACCCAAGTACAGGGCCTTTGTCATCGCTGGATCCTCTTCCGTATAGGACGTCGTTTTTTTCAACTAGTTTGAAGGGATCGGTGTTCCAACCGTCTTCCAAAGAGGCAGGCTGGACATCGTAATGACCATAAACTAGTACAGTCTTCTTTGCTGGGTCAGATCCAAAACGAGATAGCACAACAGGAGGTAATTGTAAAGTGGCATCTGCAACTGGCGGAGGTTGAGTACCCAATTCGACCAATTTGATGTCTTGAGCTCCAAGGGCCTCTAATTCCCCTTTCAACCAATGGGCAGTCTTGACCACTTGAGGTCTCAGGGACTCATCACCGGAAACGGATGGGATTTCCACGGCCTGACGGAGACGGTCAATGAACTTAGGCTTGAGTTCGTCGATTTTTTGGAACAATGCTGAAAATTCAGGATTGGACATTGTTTCGTAATCTCTCTTGGAGGACATAACAAATCTGGCAGTAGATAAGGAACAGTGTAGGTATCTGTTTCTAAAGAGGCAATTGGCACGGAGCGGCGAGGAGACTAGGAAACTGCTGAGATGTGCACGAGGCAGATATTTCATCAAACTCTCAGAAGGGATTACCTGTAGCGAAAAGAACCAGAAAAACTTTCTACTTTTATCTTTCCACTGTAGCGCTAAACTGATCAAAAGTAGTTGCCGTACAAATGTTGGTGGCTACATGAAGCCTACACCCGGACACTACGGCTATTTGCTCTTTACAATGTCGGGTATTAGCGGAGAAAATAAGAGGTACATTTTACAGGACGGGTTCGAGAATCAGAGGAGGTTTGGTGTCCGGATGTTATATGACCTCACATCAATTCCACACTCTCAGTTCATAAACAAAAACAAAACAAACCTTGAAATCCACCCTTTCCCGCTGGCGGAGTGAGAGAAAAACCACAAGAGCCACAAGGTGCCATGTACTCGAGAAATTATTCGTGCATTACGTGTCGGGTGACGCGTAAAAAGTGCGATAAGAAGGAGCCGAGCTGCTCGCGGTGTCAGCGCTTGAGAATTCCACAAGAGCTCTGCATCTACAGGGAAAACGCCGCAAGCTATTGCAATGACACGGGCCTGCTACTGGAAAAGGAGCTGGGACGCAAAGAGACACTAAAGGAAGAAATTAAGTCGCTAAAGCAACTACTTGACTCGGCGCAACACTGTACAGGCGCCTCGCGTGAGGAAATTGATGCACTCCAGAGAGATCCCATGTTTTCATATCTCTTTCCATCAAGGACGGGGAGCTTGGCACATTTGGGATCATTGTCATTCCCCGTGACTGCTGCGTCTGATGAGTCTGCAAATATGATAATCAACCGTTTTAACGAACAATTCAAGCAGGAATCTGCCAAACTGGACCATATGGCAAACAGTCTGCAAGATCTCGTATCGAGGCAAGAAAAACTCAATATTTTCAACGAGAAATGTAAGGCGGCATCTGTTGGGATGGCAGTTCCTGATGGTGATGATATTATACGGGATCTTGTACAGGAAGCTGTGGAGAATTTACCCCCAAAGGATACAGTTGAATCTTTCTTCTACTATATTGATATAATCAACAATGGTAGTGTGATGTCAGTACCATACCTTGACTTTGCAGCAGACAAGGAGAGCTTGATGAATTTGTTTGACGTGGATGACCGAGGGATCCTTCATCATAACATCAAACTTCCCCAACAGAACCATAGATTGATATCTCTTGCTTATATTTTCACATATATATCATGGGCATGTTCGGTAAGATATTTGAGAATACCAACAGCTGATCAAGAGATCTTATCAATCTGGTCCTCCAGATTTGTGCTCGCAACAAGGTACACAGATGCATTATTGAAGGTTGATTTGATTGGGGATAAAATCAAGATTGGAGATGCTCTATATGAAAATCATCAGGCATTGTTCCTGCGGTATGTGCGTCACTTAAGTCAAAGGCATTCAGTTTTAAGTTGTCACCTGAATCCAGATTATGATCCTGTTAACACAGCAATGATGATTAGAACTTTGATATCAGGTGCTAAACTACAACAGCTGCATGGAGATTTAGAAACCCTTTACCCTAAATATTCAGATTCACTTAGAAAACATCTGAAATCCTTCTGGGTCAACATTGTCTTACTTGACTCGCTACAAAGCTTGGAGACTGGCCAAATATCTAAGATCCACTTTGGAGATTTGACGGACCTTCAAAATGTTCCTCTTTACATTGCAAAGTTCACTAGAACTTTCCATCGGACAGTGAGAAGCTATAATGTCTTTTCTGACGAAATCCCTGATGTGTCCTCATTCATTGAGTATGTGGAGAATGTTTGTGTGAAACCGTTGAAAGATTGTGTGAGCGATTTACCCACCACTACAAAGCAAGATTTAGATAAATTAATGTTTGAACTGAAGGGGATTTCAGAAAAAGAACAAAATTCACGAGCTGCTGAGTTTATGACTATAATACAGAATCTCATTATTAGATTTGCCTGTTTCGGATCTATACAATGTTTTTATCATACCTGTCTACGGAAATTGCAACGCTCCAATGAACCAAAAGATTCCAAACGTTATTTGCGTTATTTGCTATTGACCTACAAATACGGTTTCACTGTCGCAGTTCTACAAAGAGATTTGTTATCAGTGGTTTGTGCATATGCTAAAGATCGAGGTAATGCGGGATGCTTCTTTATGGCAATTACGATTATCTATACGTTCACATTTGCATATGATTGCTTGAAAAGAATGTCATTTTTCACGCAATCACAGTTACTTCATGACATTGTCAAGGAGTCAGACTACAAAAATATTGGCGACTATCTACTTTTTGGAAAAAGCCCCTTTGTTGTTGATGTTTTGTTATCAAGAAAGGAGTTGAAAGATTTATACGATCTTAAAGAATTAGAAGATATGAGCTGGGATGATGATACTGATGAATTGCTGATGAAGTTTAAAAGATTCTTTAACCCGAAGTTTGTTTCAGTTTTTGCCACAAAGTTATTCTATGATGAAGATTATTTCATTGATACATCATCAATTTCGATGAACATTGTTACACTTAAATTAACTAAGAGATTCAGTTTAGGTAAGAAAATTTCCAACATTTTGTTCGAATACCTATTCCGTGAAGAATTCCATGAAATGTCTCGCTCAATTACTCCAGCATCTGCCGAGGTCAAATTTGAAGGACATCAAATGGGTGAACCGCCCAATCCTGCATCACCTATACTTTCAGCAAGATCACCAAACATACCTGACTCAAGGTCCGACATGAAAGAGGATTGCACGAGTACAAATTTTGAGGGTACATTCAAGGAATTTTTCGATAATGCTATCAACAACACACACCAGTTTGATTATCAAAGTTTCTTTGCAAGACCTTATGAACAATTGCTAGAGGAGGAGAAAGTGGATTATGTTTACACCACAAGGATGTTCGGAGGCTAAACTGGTAGAGCACTTGCCTACGATCACATTTGACGAAGTCATTATAGATTCACTTTGTATTATAGTAAACCGTTTTCATGTAGTAAATCATGCCATGTAAGGGATTTTCGATGTGATTGATCATAATTCCCTCAACTGTCTATATTTTTCAAGCTCTTCTTCCTCTGTTAGATCTTTAACGCTACCACCACTACCTAACCCGTAGTTAAACCCGCGTTTCTTTTGTAGGATGTGTTCCTCTTCAGCACTAGCAGCTTTTGTGTCTATTTCTTGCAACGAGTTGAATTTCTCACCTAGTTCACCGTTCAAGAACATTGTTACTTTCTTTTCACTGGACTCCTCAGTGTCATGATAGATGATGTATTTGGCATCTTTTGACTTATCATATGTGTTGATATAAACCAGCGTTGGATATTGAGAAATCCTGAACTTTGACACAATTTCTGCATTATTGCCCTTTGTAGCATCAATCTTAAAAAAATTTAATTCAGGTCTCTTGAAAGCCATTTTTTCAAAAGCATTCATCCTATCATTCCAATTCTCTAACCAAGGTGTTACAAATGCCAAAACAAGGTTCTTATCCTCCTTTTTACTATTTTCAATAGCAAGTTCGGCCTTTTCAGAATTCTCCAATTCTTCCACTTTTGAGTCTGGCCATCTTGGCATTACACCAGTGTGAGCCGCAATGAACTCAGCCATTGCCTCTGCAGTTCTGACCTTATTATAACTAGCCACGTGTGTCCCATCAAAGGCATATAGTCTCAATGTAGGGAATCCTGCAATACCTTCCTTCTTTCTTATACGTTTGTTCTGACGACCCTCTATATGTGCGATTTGGACATCTGTGTTGTTGAAAAGTGTTGCTAAGGTTTCATATTTTGGACCCAGCTTCTGGCAGTGCTCACACCCAGTAGAGTAGAAGTTCATGAATGTGTACTTGCCTTTTGTGTGGATGATGTCCTCGAAGTTGGAATCATCAGCTACGATGACACCCTTAAAGAGCCTGTAGGCCAATGAAAACTGCAAAAGGACCAACAGCGTCGAAAGCCAGACAGATAGGTTCATATTTGGCAGCAGTACCAAGAAAAGTAGTAGCAGTCTCTCAAAAGGTTTCACACAGCACCGAATTCTACTAGAAACTTCCCGAGAGATCTGTCTCTTCGTGGGACATATCGCACGACGCATAAAAAAAAAATAAAAATGGTGCCAAAACTGGCAATAAGATTATATCAGCAAAAGCTCGAATTTCTCAATTATCTCCACAGTTTTACATATCTTTTGAAGCTTTCCAAGTACTATTTTTTTCTTTCACTCATCAAGAGATTTCATAGAAGATGGCTAGATTTGTTGACAGATTCATCAACAGACAGCATAAGTGGTATTCGCTGGTATTCACGGGTCTGGTTGTTTCAAGCGCAGTTTACTTAATACTGCAACCATTACCACCTTCCGTACAGCCAAAAACAGAGGAGGAGCTTGCTGAGGTAGACAAGTGGTCTAAGAGTGAGCTTTTTGCCTATTTAGCCAGACACTCTGTATATCCAGATGTCGATACCGAGCAAAGAGATCTAATCAGACTGGTCAAAAGCATAATGAACCTATATCCAGATATGGATAGAGTTTGATTTGATAACTGTGGCACGATTATCTATTTATTTATTCTACTAAGAGCTCATGCTAATCATTCTTGATACTGTGTAGCACTCTATAGAGCACGCACAAGGAGTAACGCTGGACCCAACATAGGGCCATAGAGAAGTGGTTCACCATGTTGACCGCAGATAAGCGTTCACGAACTCGTTCTACATATATATTTTTGCTTGCGTCATAGCTCCATCATCAAGA
Organism: Xingzhongia strasburgensis; assembly: GCA_030574715.1. Classification (NCBI taxonomy): domain Eukaryota; kingdom Fungi; phylum Ascomycota; class Saccharomycetes; order Phaffomycetales; family Wickerhamomycetaceae; genus Xingzhongia; species Xingzhongia strasburgensis. Next base: position 118,416 of record JAJMFO010000005.1, read on the forward strand.
GTGTAGTGAATTTCTCCATCAAATGGCCTGGCAGGCGCGCTGGAGTTGAGTATCTTGTGCAGAAGGCCCACATATACCCCTAGCTTTCCAATTGATGTATAATACTCCAGCAAACTGCTGTAATCAACGGTTTTGCCTTGGTCCCGGTGCTCTCATTGGCTGGTAATCCACAATTCCATGGATCAGAGTAATAGACGAGCAAATAAATTTAGCACTCTGTCGCAATGCGTGAACAATGGGAAGGCTCAGATCTCGCGGGACTCTGTGCATGAGAATCGATGAGATTAACGTCAACGTCCCATTAAGGGCCCTTTACTCTCCAAAGTTGTAAAATACACAGAGTACTAGAAACCGTATAACATTCTGGCAACCAATCACAGTAAAACTACGGGTAACAATGCGAGAATCCTACAAATTCCCCTTTGAAGCCACAACTCCGTCAAATTTATAAGCAGTTGGGTTTTTTTCTTTGCTGCCTCTTTTCACACCTCTTGAATACTTCTGGGTACAAATTTGATTTGATTCAATTGAGCCTTAAGAACTAATCAAACAATACAAAATGGTCAAAGCTGGTAAGTAATCTTCAATTGAGACATCATTTCATGTCTTCAAGCACTCAATTCCACGTTGTCGGAGTTGACTCCGGAGCCCAAAGATAGGAGTTGATTATCTTTACAGCCCATGACACTAACAGACTCAATTATAGTCGCTGTCTTACGTGGTGATGCCGGTGTCTCTGGTACCGTCACTTTCGAACAATCTTCCGAAAACGAGCCAACCACCATCTCCTACGACATCAAGGGGAACGCTGCCAATGCTGAACGTGGGTTCCACGTTCATGAATTTGGTGACAACACCAACGGTTGTACCTCTGCCGGTCCTCACTTCAACCCATTCTCTAAGACTCACGGTGCTCCAACTGACGAAACCAGACACGTTGGTGACTTGGGTAACATCAAGACTGATGCTGAAGGTGTTGCCAAAGGCACCATGAAAGACTCTTTGGTCAAATTATTAGGTCCAACTTCTGTCTTGGGTAGAACCGTTGTTGTCCATGACGGTACCGATGACTTGGGTAAAGGTGGTCACCCAGACTCTTTGAAGACTGGTAATGCCGGTGGTAGACCAGCCTGTGGTGTCATTGGTTTCTCCGCTTAAGCCTTTTGAGTTTAGTATTTTCTATTGATTAGTAAATATATTATACTGCGAAGTTGATGATTGTAGCCATTGAAAAAATTGCGAGTAGGGGACCCTCTCTACAATGCAGTTGAATTCATTAAAATGCGAGTGTAATATTAAAACATTAATGCAAAAGGACAAAAACATCAATCTATCTATATATAAAAAGGAATTAATAAAAATCATAAACATACAAGCCTTGAAAAAGACAATCAGCTTCTAGTAATCCTCTCTCATCATTAGAAATCACCACCTTTGATTGGTGCAATCTCTCCACTCAACACCTTATCCAACAAACCAGCACTAGCAGCAACAAGACCTAAGAAAGGCTTTGAAGGATCCAAAACCTTGGAAAGATATTCTGGATGGTACTGAGTACCAACAAAGAATGGGTGGTTATCCAATTCAAACACTTCCATTCTTTGATGTGTTTCATCTTTACCAACGAATTTCAAACCTTTGGATTCAATGGTTGAAATCAATTTTGGATTGATTTCATATCTATGACGATGTCTCTCATAAATCTCTTCAGAACCACCGTACAATTTTCTCAACTTGGATTCTTCAGTTTGGAAAACAGTTGAACGTAAACCTAATCTCATAGTACCACCTAATTTAGCCTTATCAATCTCCGGCATATAGACAACAGTGGCTTCTTCATCACTCAATTCTGGAACAAATTCTTCAGAGTTAGAGTGAGAAATACCAACAACATTACGAACAAATTCGATAGCAGCGACTTGGAAACCCAAACAAACACCGAGATATGGAATATTGTTTTCTCTTGCCCATTTTGCTGCACTCATCATACCTTCAGTACCACGGGATCCAAACCCACCTGGAACTAAGATACCATCAGCACAACACAATGAATGCCATGCCTTGTGGAATTTCATCTTGTCACTTTCACTGGATTCTGGCTCTAAGTCAGAAGCTTCAACCCAAATAATCTCTAAACGACGCCCAACTCTCATGGATGAGTGTTCCAAAGATTTGATAACTGAGATATAAGAATCTTTCAAGTGGGTGTATTTACCGACAAGGGCAATCTTGACAGTTTCGAAAGAGCGGTCGTAAGAAGTAGTCAAAGCTCTCCATCTGTTCAAAAGATCTTGACCGGAATGTTTAGCTTCTGGAGAAATGGAAATATCATCTAATTTCAATCTTCCTTCCAGGAATTTGATCATTTTTTGCTCCAATAACAACAAAGGAACGTGATAAGTAGAGTTCAAATCATGGACAGCAATAACTTGATTAGGACCAACATGACAAAACATGGAGATTTTTTCAGTAGTTGGAGTTTCTAATTTATCAGAACAACGACAAGCGATAATATCTGGCATCAACCCCAAGGATCTCAAGTCTTTTATAGCAGCCTGTGTTGGCTTGGTTTTTTGTTCGCCATGGATCACAGGAACCAAAGAAACGTGGATTAATGCGAAATTGTCATGACCAACTCTGAACTGGAACTGTCTTAAAGCCTCCACGAATGGTGCACTTTCAATATCACCAACAGTACCACCTAATTCAATGATACAAACTTCTGGCTCCAAACCTGAGTCATCAACAGGGACCTTGGCAACTCTTTCAATCCAGTCTTGAATGGCATTGGTCAAATGAGGAACAACTTGCACAGTTTTACCCAAATAATCACCTCTTCTTTCCTTTTCAATGACATGAGAGTAGACTTTCCCAGTGGTAATGTTATGATCTCTAGTCAAAGTGATGTTCAAATAACGTTCGTAGTTACCTAAATCCAAATCAGATTCACCACCGTCATTCAACACAAACACTTCACCGTGTTCCAAAGGAGACATAGTACCAGCATCAATGTTCATATAAGGATCAATTTTGATAGAGGTCACTCTCAGACCCAAAGTTTTCAACAAAAGCCCCGTGGAAGAGGCCAACACACCTTTACCAATACCACTGATAACACCTTGAAATGACAAGTTAGTATGCCAAAAAACGCGTAACCTTTTGAATATCTTAACTTCACTTACCACCAGAGACAACAACGTATTTCATCTTAAAATTATGCTATTTTAGAACGGGAAAAGAGTGCAGAGTATAGAGCAGCGGCCACCAGCAGTTCAAGGGTCTTTCAAAAGCTATAGCTAAGGTAAAACCTCGATTGCAACGGGAGGGATCTTCTATAAAAGCGAGGGAAACATGAGTTTTTACAACAAAAATTTTCTACATGCAGAAGAGAGAAAAAAAAAAAAAATTTACTATATGGCTTATGTAAGCCGATGAGGCTACCCTGCCCTCGTGGCATTTGTAGGTCAAACGATCAAACTGAGACGGTGCTTTGTATTACAACATATATGTTTATGGAGACAGTGATCCGATACCCCCCATCTCTTCTTAGGTATACTCTTTTTGACGAGTTATTTAGCATCAGTATTCACCAATTAGGGAAGCATTTGGAATGTCTGTCATTATATAGCGTGTCACTAATTTAATATATAGCTAACTACTTTAGTCCAGGATATTGACAGATCGAACTGAAAAGCAGATCGAGCTGCGGATATGTTCATCTTTTAGCCTCAATATGTGACTACTATTCTCTGCAAGTTGTAGTCATGTGTTCATATACAGAAATTGTCACCCCTAGCAGACTATAATGGTGACATTTTATATGGACTGGAGTAATTTCTAGTGTAAAGACGGCCTACTCATTCTTCACTCAGGACCGAAATCTAGCAGACCACCACCTCTATTAGAATGTCTGGAGAAATAATCGAAGTCAATACTAACAGCATTAGCCAATAAGACTGCTCTTTGATCCAACGTCAAGGGGCCCCCAACAGTTGGATATTGATCTTGCATACCACCAAAAGAAGCTGGATCCATTCTGATGATATAAACACCGGTATCTGTAAACATTTCTCTTCCTAATCCGACCCAATTACGATCTACTGATCCTATCACCACTCCTGTTTCATTTCTCACTGGGAAATCAAAACTCAAAAAGGGAGCATCAATAGCACCAAATTGTTCAAAATCATCAATAGCATTGGCCTTGAACAGATTGTACCGTCTTCTCCATGCATGCCAACTTTGGACACTCTCACCAATGATACCGTCTTCTTCATTCTGGAACCCTGGAAGCAAGGTCTTTATATGTGAGTTGATCAGGCTGAATGGTCGTCTAATGGTCAATAAATGGTCTCCCTCATTGTTGAATACATCAACATGGAACGGTCTGTGAAGTCTATAAACCTGACGCATCATCGCCTTAACAAATCCCAAATCCCGTTCCATCATATACCCCAATCTGTTCCCCATGGCATCCATGATCACATACTGGTTCGCCTGCTCAAATCCCAAGAAGACATTCATCATTTCCATTTGTCTTTCAATAACTAATGTTGGTTCCGATAAGAGCCTCGAGATCCCATCAGAAGCGGAAAGAACACCATTAGGGTTCGGAACATCACCTGTATTGGCATAAGTGTAGGCGTGTGGACTCCGTGGTGGTTCTGTTTCATAATGAGGTTGTGGTGGATCTATTGTGACTCTTCTCCTTGACCGTGGCAAGGGCGAGTAAAATCTCTGGGATGATATTGATATTGATGGTGATGATGAAAATGGGATTCTTGCAATTCGAAGACGGGAAAGCGGCGTCAGTCTGTTCATCTTGGCACTCTAAACTCAATTAGCACTTGAATATGTAATGAAGCACCCCAACAATGCCCAGTCTCTTCTTGCTCTGCTATTGAAAAGTGGCAAACTGGAAACTTCCATGGGGTATCAATTTCACAAGTGTATAATATGGTGTCTGGATGTCCACCAGCTATCTGCCACTTTGAAGTGTGTCAGTACATCTGTTTTTTTTCAACGATTCCTTGGGAACATAAAGATTTCACAAATTGAAGATGCTGTAGGACTTTTGAAAGGAGACCGTAACTCTCGTTGAACAACATGATCAGACAGTGCAAGCGTCTTCTACATACAGTACCACGTCTCCCAACGCGCAGTTTGCCGGGTCTCTATTCTTCACTAGGCTTCCAGACGGCATGGACAGACTATCAAAAATATCTAACAACAAGACTCACACAATTGACTAATGGTACAGCAGATGAGACTCGCTATCCATTTTATATTGCCCAGATAAATGGCCGCGATCAAACGAAGCAAAAAGTGTTTAACGTTGCTTCTCAAACGCATAACAATCATTTTTTTTTCCAACAGCTGACTTCTCCAGAGAACAACACAACTAGACCTTCAAGAACTTTAGAAGAGCGTATTAATGAAAAATTCGGGTCTTTGGAACACTTGAAGCAAGAGTTCTTAATGAAAAGCAATGAAATAGCTGGTCAAGGTTGGTTGTTTTTAGTAGAGGGTGCCCAAAAGGAGCTCAATATCATTGCCTTGAATAATTCTGGTTCTCCATATTATTTTGGAGCCAATCATTCACTAGATTTGAATGGACCTATTAGTGAAGATGATTATAAGACTTTACAAACTTTCAAGGAGGCATTGAAGGCAAATGAAGAAGATTACACACTACCGTTGATGGCCATTAGTTTATGGGATCAATCATATCTAATTGATTTCGGTGTTGGCGGTAGAAAAGCATACATTGAGAAAGTGTTTGATGCTACAAATTGGGACGTTGTCAACTCTAGGGTATTCAAACTGTAAATAGATAACATGCTAAGAATAAAAAATGTATATATGATCATGTTGTTAGTTTCAATCTCTGTAAATATCTGAACATAATTCAATGGACTCAAGTAATTCTGGGTCTTCGTTCCAGTTCAGCCCATACTCGACTATGAGCAGCTGTATCTCTTCAGCGTAGTGGATTGACTTGTCCCTAGAGGACTTCAATTCCTTCTTTAAACGCTTGGCTCTCTCTAAATCCTTTTTGGATGTTGTATGCCTATCTTTGAGGTTCAATAACTGTGTGGTGAGTAACTTGGTATCGTTGACGAGTTTCTGGTTGGATCGCGTAATCTCTTGAAGTTTAGTTCTCTTGTTATCAATCTCTTTCTGCAGCCGCAGAATCTCCAACGACAGCTCGTCTCTCTCCATTATTTTCTCTGCTAAACCTGCTTCCTTAGTGGGTAGACCTTCGACTTGGTGAACAGCTCTTAAGATTGGAATCGTAGCGGTCGCACTCTCAATAACCAGTTTCCTCACATGCTGAATCTGTTTGAGATACTCAAGCTTATTGGCCTTCACGGATCTTTTCCCATAGTCGTGGAATATCTCAATCTCCGAGACAGTATCCTTTTGTGTGGAATTCTCCAGTGTCATCAACGCGTCCAAAACGTCAACAAGCTCGCGATACGTCTGCGCGTATTCATACTCAAGCTCTAAATCCTGTGGAATTGCAATGGATTCCAAAGGATTTTCATTCCAGTTGTTTGTGAGCAGCTCAGGATTGTTTCTGATGAATTTCTTGAGTACGCTGAGTGTTTCTTCAGACATTCTCTCCTTATTTTGAGGGGGTTGTTCAATTGTCTGCTTATTTGTTGATGTTTTGGTTTTTGGATCTTTCCAGACATTTTCATAATCGAAAATAGCACCATAAAAAAAGCATCTTGGAGAGACCAGATTACAAGACAATCAGAGCTTACTATGAGTTTCACTTTCCCCAAAATCTACAATTTCCCTCCGTTTTTCACGCAGCAGCCCAATGAACAGACATGGAGCGCACAGAGGCAACAGTGGTCACAACTGATCCTTTCATACTGCAAACATCACCGCATATGGATTCTGTCGAACAGAGGACAACCACTAGCTCAGGGAAACATTGAAGAGTCTGATGGCGTTGGAAGGAGTCCAGAAGAGACAGAGACATCAACGGAATTATTCCACAACACCCAGATAGATCGCAAACTGGACATATCAACAGTGAATTCTATATTTGAGTTCATGTGCGAGCAAGGTGATGCCTCATATCTCTCCAACAAGAAGGGTAAGACAACAGACTCAATATATGTCCATTGGAATAGAGCTGAAGATTGGGCATCCATAATCTTGGAATGGGTTGAAGCTACGGGACAAGCAGGCTCAGTATTGACATTATATGAAATATCGCATGGTGATATGAGTCTAAAGCAAGAATTTTATGGGATTCATCCTAAAATTCTTGAGATGGCCCTCAATGTCCTTGTCAAAAGAGAAAGAGCACAACTACTGAAAGATGAGGAAAATAGAATAGCAGGGGTGAAAATACAATGAGGTCATTGTATTATCTATGTATATACAACAATAGTTATATTTACATTACCAACCCCTTCTCATTTGCTTTGCCAGAAGTCTTTGCATCCCTGATTTACCAGCCATATCCAATTCGGACTCCCACTCTTCATCTGATTTGATTCTTGATAAATTCTTGGTTACTTCATGCACTAATCCAATCCAATCTTGTCTTCTCAATTCATTTTCGGAACTCCATACTTCTCTTTTAGCCAGTTCATTAGCCAACCCATCTTGATCACCAATTTCTTGTAATATAGCTCTTCGGTCCTTGACAATTGCTAACAAAGAGAATCTCAATTCCCCTTCTTTATATCTTTGAATTCTATTTTGTATAACTTGTGGTAGCTTCTCAAGAAACTCTTCATCTGTTGCGCATTCACCATGATTGATAGGTGAAGACTTCAAACCATCTAGTTCAATGATCTTCCCATCACAACGAGTAAATCCGATGAAGTGGTATAACCCATCATCATCATTCAATTTATGATCTTGGTTATCTTCATCAACAAACATGTTTGGACTTGAAAATGAATTATGGACAGATCTGATGGTATCAGAATTACTTATAGTCTCACCTTTCAAATCAGAGTCAAAACTTGAGACAAACTCTTTAAAGTTGGATAATTCAGGACCCAGATCAACATCATCACGATTCAGTAGCACATTGAGTACAGCTTGAGTGGCACATGCGTTTTGGATTCTTTGACGAGCAAAAAAGATATTTGATGAGCTATCATATTGTCCATCCAACGGTTGTGAAGATTGGTCCAGCTCGGTGTATTTGAAAAGAAAAATAACACCGTATAGTGGCGCAAGAGATTCCAGAGTATCTTTGTCAAATGAGTACAGCTCCTCCAATTGCACGTCTTTTATTCCTAACCGTTCAACTAGCTCAGAGAACACGGCCTTGCACGAAAGAGTTAGTAGCTATTTGAACATCAAAATAAATAAAAGAGCTTACTGCATCTGATTCTATTGTGTTCCATCCACCGGCCGACATGATATAGTAATAACTCGATATTAAAGGAGATAATCAGCAAAGAGATCTAAACTTTGAAGTGGTGGAAGGTGATTTTACATATGTAGATGGTTTATTCAATGGTGTTTGGATGTAATAAGCGAATACGTTTTATATTACATTTAATGTGTTACCCTGGTAACGGATACTTATCACTACGTATATGAAATTTGTACCGCCCCATACGAAATCAACCCCAAATAATAATAATTAGCAAGCGACTATAAAATCTCCTTTTTTGCCGCTTCCCGAATAAGTTTGGTTTCAACAAATTCACTACCATATTGATTAAACACATAGTTTCACGTCGCTTTACATTCACAATGGCTCAAGAAGAAAAGAAATCATTCATCGTGAGTATCCTTTAACAAAGACCTTTTATCGGTTCACAACTGAACCGCAAAGAGATTAGCTACTAACATAAGATTCAGGTTACCTTGAAGGAGAACGCTAATACTCAAAAGTGAGTGCACACACATCTATTTTATCTGGGCCATAAAAGTGAATCAACTAACATATTCATAGGTTCAAAGAAGGCTTGAACAAACTTGGTGGTGAGATCACACATGAGTACTCTTTAATCAAAGGTTTTGCGTGAGTTGATTCATTTCTATAAGACTGATGATGAGTTTTCTCGTACTAATAATCAATTCTAATAGTGTCAAGCTACCAGGTATGCATGCTAGCTCTTTGCAATCGCATGATGAGGTTGCTACAGTTGAGGAAGACAAAGAAGTGCACACTCAGGAGGCCAAGTGAGAAATCGGACCCACTGCTAATAAGGTGAGCATGGTAGCTTGACTAAGTTTATATGAACTAATGCTCAGATAAAACCTATGAACCTGATTGCAGACACTGTAGTTGATACACCCCTTACCTTGCGTACTAAGTTTCTTATCGACTAGCGGCCTATAGCGGCTTTGGCATTTTTTCTCAAAGACATTCGACAGACATACAGACTAATGGAGCCAAAGGTGGTACAATCATGACTATATTAACTATCGTAGCAGACCGCTTAGTTTGTCTGATAATTTGGTTTTCTTTCCTCGTATGAAAACAACAAACAAATCACTATTGTAATGAACTTTTACAAGCTTCTAAAGGTATATATTATAAATATAGCAATAAACAAGAAAAAAATCTCAGAATCTCAAAGCATCATTGATTCAGGCATCCGTGTTCTTGGCAGTATCTCATTCAAATCTCAATGGCACCGGCAATAGCCAGAAGTGCTTCAACAACTTGTGCCACCGTTTGAGTTTTATACCAAATGTCATGTGCCAGAACTGCTTGTGGCATTGGTTGAGGCGGTGAAACGAAATCCAAATCACGGAGCTCAATCTCTTCTTCGGAGGTTTCTTGATTTTTGAGCTTCTCTATAATCTCCGTTTGATTAACGTTTGATAATCAATATTTTTTTTCAGCTTTCTTATACATATGTATTTGTAGCACTTGTGGTTGTTTTGACAAGGCGTTTTCAAGCTGCGATTGGAACTCGTTTAGTTTTTGTTCACTTTCGACATCAGGAGCGGTATCCACCACTTCCGTTCTTCTAGCCATAGCAATACCCTTCAATATTTGGCACTTGAGAATGCGTTGATAATTTGATTTCTACACTTTTTTGTGTCAATAGCCGCTGACACTTCGCTATGGAGATAAGAAATCAAAGCGGAGAATATGGCACTAATCAAAAAAAAAAAAAAAAAAAAAAACATGAAAAGCTCTCATTTTCTCATTAACATACACAGGGTACTGTCTCACCCTACAAGATAGTTTCGTTGGAACCGTTCTCTGAAATTTGTGTGTACTACGTTTTCTGCTTTGCACATTGTACTTGAACTTCGTATTGACATTGTCTCAGTCACAGGGTAGTTTTCTCATGACAGCAGTATATTCAAAGAAATCAGCAAATTCCAGAGCGAAAGAGGACCCTTCCGGTCTGAGGATCGTGGATATGAAGCTGCTCAATTTCAATAACGGAGTTTATTCTGAGTACCCTGCTCTCCGCCTTGAGAGTTTAATCAACGGTTGGAAGCTCTTAGGTTTCAAAAGAGGTCAAAGCAAAGAGCCTTCGCCTGATGATGAGATGAAAATTAAAGAAATTGTTTCAAAACAAACTGAGGAGTTAGGAAAGGGTTTGCTCCTTGGAAAGGCTCTAGAAACTCTGAGTGTATACAAGAGAGCTTTCTCGGCAAACTTTGAGGTCACAGTTGCTACGATGGAGCACGTCTCCAGGTTGGAATTCTTAGTTCCCCTGATGTTTCGGAGACGCAGTACTTTTAAATTCTATTTGGAAGTGAGTTTATTCATCAATGAACCCAAATGTTTTGAGAATATGGGAACCTATTTAGATCGACTCTCAAAGCCAGGAGCCGAAAATCCTTACTATAACAGACTAGATGACACCTTCATCCAACTGTCAAATTATAGCATTGGATGTGACACTATAGATGACCGGTTACATGAAGAAAACGAGAAAAAAATATTAAGTCTAACAAAGCAGCTCTTTTTAAGAGCTATGAAGCGACTTGAAGTTTATGTGAATACTGAGAAGAAGGAAATACCACTGTTAAGTGATGTTCAGCTGAAAAGTTTCAAGCACTCTTTTGATCGCTCAATTACGACCAGACCACCACTCTGCTGTATGCCATTTCTGATTCTTGGACCAAAAAAAGAGTTTGAAGCAGCAATGGCCAATGAATTTCCAAAATGCCATGCTTACTCGACAAAAAACCAAAAGGGAACGGCTACAGAAAAGGACTACATTGGTGCCATGGAAGAGATCTCGGACTCGTCCTGTACAGGGGATGATTCGTGTCTGGCCTTCTTCCCAAAGTTCTCTTCGAAAAAGAATGATAAGCACAGACCTGAAAAAAGCTCTGAAAAATGCTGAGATTATGTAATGTCGTATCATCTACAGAAAGTGAGAACAATGTAATATAGTTGTGCTATGCCAACGTTGTAGTAGGAGTTCTCTGTCGAGAAAACACTGAACAAATGTCACTTCAAACAATCGCTATCAAACCGCTTTCGAAGAATTACATGCAGCACCGTACATACAGCTGCGGCAATTGCATGTGTGTGACACATCTGGACACCATAGTCTTGATAAAGGCTGGTGCAGCGCCTCCGCACTTTTCAGGAGATTTTTAAGCTTTCCTTAGCTTCCTCGAGAATAAGAGGCAATATCTTGATTCAATTGGTTGACTTTTGAGAGGTGATAGTATTTGAAAGGGCTTGAATACCTCTTTAAAGCCAGCATCTGATTTTATTTCTGACGTTTGCTGTTACTTTTGACTAAGTGTGAGTTATGTGTCTTCACGGGCTTGCTGGGCACGTTGAATTGTCAGCGTACGCTCCACGGAGCACCGACCCCGTTTCCAAGCAAGTGGACAGTATTTATGAGAATCGTTTACGCCAGTTCATCGATGAAGGAAATTACAGAGAGCTGAATCTGCCAAAATTTTACGACAAGGGAAGAATTGACAATCCTAGAGATGAAAATGACCTGAAAAAGGGGTATATTGAGTTTGTGGTCCACGAGGTTGACGACATCAAGTCTAGACCACTTTTCAAGGATGTCATCAACAGCAAGGAAACTAAGTATAGAGCTGCTAAAAAAGGCGATGTGTTTGGACCAAGTTGGAAGACTTTCTGGTTTAAGGTCCACATTAGAGTCCCAGAAGACTGGATTGAAGAAGAGCAAGTGACTTTGCAATGGGATTGTGGTAATGAAGGTCTTGTTTATACAACTGAAGGAGATCCATTGCAGGCGTTTAGTGGTGGTGAACGTGCTGACTTTATTTTGCCTAAAGAATGGCAAGATGGTAAAGACCATAAGTTCTACATCGAAATGAGTTGCAATGGTATGTTTGGCCTTGGTAATCCATCCAGTATCAGTCCCCCGGATAACAACAGATATTTTGGATTGAGTAGAGCAGACTTAGTTGTTCCTGACTTGCAAGCTAGAGCCCTTAAAATTGATTATAATATCATTACCGATGCGGCAAGAGAGTTCTCAGGAGATTCATGGCAGAAGTACAGAGCAAGACAAGTGGCTACTGAAATTATCGAGGCATTTGACTATAATGACCGTAACTCATTGTTGAAATGTCGTGAGATTGCTCAAAAGTTTATTGGGAAACATGTTGATTCAGAAAAAGTATTTCAAGATACCCCAGTTTCTAATAAGATTGATGTCTATGCCATGGGCAATTGTCATATTGACACTGCATGGTTGTGGCCTTTTGGTGAAACAAGAAGAAAAGTTGTCAGATCTTGGACTTCACAATGCGCCCTTATGGAGAGATATCCAGAATATCAATTCGTCGCGTCGCAAGCTCAACAGTTCAAATGGTTGAAACAAGATCACCCAAAAGTGTTTGAAAGAATCAAAGAAAAATTCCAACAAAACCAGTTCTTCCCAATTGGTGGTAGTTGGGTCGAAAATGATACAAATATGCCAGGTGGTGAATCATTAGCTAGGCAATTTCTCTTCGGACAAAGATTTTTTGAAAGTAATTTTGGGATTAGATCAAGAACTTTTTGGTTACCTGATACTTTTGGCTATAGTTCTCAAATCCCTCAATTATGTCAATTGGCTGGCTTGGATAGATTTTTGACTCAAAAATTGAGTTGGAATAACATCAACAACTTTCCAAACACGTCTTTCAACTGGGTAGCTCTTGATGGGTCACAGGTCTTGACTCACATGCCCCCTTGTAACACTTATACTGCAGATGCAAACTTTGGTGATATCAAGAGAAGTTTGACTCAACATAAGAACCTGGCCAGTGAGCAAACTGGGTTGATGCTATACGGTAAAGGTGACGGTGGTGGTGGTCCATTACCTGAGATGATTGAAAAAATCAGAGTCTCTCGTGGTGTTTCAAACACTGTTGGCTTGCTGCCAACAGTTCATTTGGGTCATTCCATCGATGATTTCTTTGATCAACTTTCCGAAAAGACTAATGGTGCAAAAGACTTGGTAAGCTGGGTTGGTGAATTGTATTTCGAGTTCCATAGAGGTACTTATACTTCACAAGCGCTCGTGAAGAAATTTATGAGAAGATCTGAGATAAGATTGCATGACTTGGAATACTTTGCAACCATTGCTTCAATCTTGAAACCTGATCAGTATAAATACCCTTCGAAAGAGTTACAGGCCATGTGGGAAGATATTTTACTGTGTCAATTTCATGACGTATTGCCTGGTTCTTGTATCGAAATGGTTTATAAAGATGATGTTCGTCCAATGTTGAAAAAAGTCATTGCTAAGGCTGAGAAACTGACGTTGGAAGTATTGCAAGTCTTACAGAGTGAGAATGAAGATTCTCAGAATGATGAGTTCAAGATTGCTTCAACTCTACAATGGGAAAGAAACGGTGTTTTCAAAGTTCCAGCTAAAACTTTGAAAGGGACAGAGTTTGAAGCCCAAGAAGGGAGTTCAAAGAATAGCTATGTTTACGCGGAAACTGATTTGAGAGGTGCAATTGTTCCATCAAAGACTAAGATCAAATATCCAGCCAAAGTCACAGAGGAAGATGACGGATCATTTATCTTGACCAATGGTAAGCTAAAGGCAACGATCAACGGCGGTGTCATCACCAGTTTGTATGATTTGGTTAATGATCGCAATGTCTTGAACTTGGATACGGGTAAAAACAAAACAGGTGCCAATCAGTTGGTTATGTTTGAAGATGCTCCACTGAGCTGGGAAGCTTGGGATACTGAAGTTTTTTCATTGGACAAATATAAATATGTGAAACCAGGTAAGGTCCAGGTCAATGATAAAGGTCCTTTGAGAGCTTCGGTTGTTGTTACTCAGAAGATTTCTGATACTTCATCTATTCAGACTATCATTTCTCTTGATGGTTTGAATGATCTACAAGAAGCTTCCATGATTGAATTTGATTGTAAAGTTGATTGGAATGAGTCTCGTAAATTTTTGAAGGTGGAGTTCCCAGTTGATGTTATTTCTGACTTTGCTAGTTATGAAACTCAATTCGGTATTACAAGAAGGCCAACTCATTATAACACTTCTTGGGATGTTGCAAAATTTGAGGTTTGTCATCATAAATTTGCCGACTACTCTGAACACGGTTATGGTGTTAGTATCATCAATGATTCTAAGTATGGATTCTCCACTCACGGTAACTTGATGAGATTGTCCCTGTTGAGAGCGCCAAAGGAGCCTGATCCAAATGCCGATATTGGTACTCATCACTTCAAGTATGCAATGTATCCACACAAAGGTCCATTAGATGCTTCAACTGTGGAACTTGCTTACAACTTCAACTTCGAGGTTATTTCTCCTTATGTTGTGAAGGGGGACACTTCGTATTTGGATTTGATTCGTATCAAAGGCGATAAAAATCTTGTCATGTCAAATATCAAGAGAGCCGAGGATGACGCCGATGTGTCATTGGGTGACTTACCAATCAAAGTGAACCAAAAGGATGGTAAGGCACTTGTTGCGAGAGTTTACGAAAGTCTTGGTGGTAGATCCAGGGGTAAGCTCATAACCACTAGAGAACTCGTTGCTGCTTACAAAGTCAATCTCTTGGAGGATGAATTGGAAGAGTTGAAAATCTTCTCTGGCAAGGGAGTCAATGAGGTTCGTATCGAATTAAGAGCTTTTGAAGTAGCGTCTTACAAGCTAGTTTTTGATTGATATGATATTTTTCACTTCTCTTTTATATGACATTTATGTTTTCTTTACCTATGATTTTTGATTAAACACTTATTTTCGTTTTTAGTAAGACACTGAGAGGTAGTTGCCCTGTATAGTTCCAAATGCCATTGATGGTACAACTTTCCCTGTGAAATTAGCGATGTTGAACTTAGGAATAAATTTATTCGCTAATACAGATTAATCCCGCTTATACCCGTCCCTTCAGCGATTGTGCTCACCGAAAGTATTTCTTTTCTACTAAAAGGCCATGTTTCTCCCTTTAGTTTCTATCCACGAATATACCAATTGAAGGTCCTAAGATGTCCTCAGACCTGCTCACACATCGACACATCAATTACTTCAAGCTATGTCTCGGGATGCTCCCGACAAGGATGCAAAAAGAGGATTCTAACAAGATGCTCTTGGTTTACTGCTCTGTAGCCGGGCTTTCAATGCTAAAATATGAGTTCACACAGGAGGTCAAAGAAACGTATATTTCATTCATATATTCTCACTTACTAAGGTCACGAGAAGGTTTTAGAGGCTCGGTAACGCACGAACTGCCGGACATTGATCCCTACGACCCAGCAACTGTGGCCAACACATATTCTGCTCTCTGTTGTTTGTTAATGTTAGGAGACAATTATCTGGAAAAGCTCGACAAAGAGGTGATAATGCAGTGGCTGAAGAAGTTACAGCTACCAGACGGCCGTTTTGTTTCGTACTTGGGGCCAAAAGGTGAACCTTCAGGTGATGGGGATCTTAGACAGTGCTATATGGGAGCCTCGATACGCAAATTGCTGCGATATGAAGAGGGAGGTGCAAATGATATCAATCTTGAAACCATGAATGAGCACATCAGAAGCCAGCTGACATACGATGGGGGGTTTGGCTCATTTGAAAGCCATGCTGGACTGACATTTTGTGCATTGGCCTCGCTAAAACTTATTGGGAGATTGGATGGAGCAGAGAAATGGACTAAAACGACCGAATGGCTAACCCACCGTCAAATTGGGTACACTGACTGGAACAAAGACCTATTGGATCTGGAAACCTTTGACGTCACAGACCAGGGAAGCCATAATGGTAGAGATAACAAATTTGGTGATACTTGTTATTCCTTTTGGTGCACAGCTTCATTGGCAATTTTAGGTAAAGAACGCTTTGTCAATTCAGAGATGATGGGCAAATACCTGCTTGAGGTAACTCAGAATGCCGTGGTTGGTGGCTTTTCCAAGACTGAAGTAGATGATCCTGATCCATATCACAGTTTTCTTGCCCTTGCTGCCCTGAGTTTGGTGTCTCATGAAATGGATTTTAGCAAAATAGACCCGGTGTTAGTAGTGCCTCAAGTCTTTACGAAATCTTTATAAATAGTTTGTCATATATACAGGAAAAAAATAGCTTCTATTTACAAGACAACTTTGACGATCTCTTCGTATATACCCCATGCAATTCCAGCACTGAATGCTTTTCTTGTGAGTCTTAGAGACAATCCATCAAAAAGTCTGATTGGCGATTCCTTCGTGGCGATGAGCACTAGCGTCCTCCAGAAGGATGTGAACATGGCTGGGTGTAACTGCATCCTTGTCTTTATTGTATCAAAAGGTGCAGTTATAGTAGTGGCTAATGAGGCCGCAGTAAACGCACCTAGTGAATTGATCATGGCTGCTTCGGTCATAGAGAGGCTAGTGTGTTTGGAGGGGAGCAGAAGGGGAAGTATAGTTTTACTCTGCTCGTACAAAAGGACATAGAGTCCAGCATAAGGAGCATCTCTCATTGCCGTTGCAGTGAAACCTTTGAAGAAAGCAGGAATACCCTCTTTTTTATAAATAGAGGTCATAGCGCTCGTCAGCGAGTTGTACTGATAGACCGTTGACTCATATCGTACCTTCAAGATCGTTATGGGCATTGTGAGAAATCCAATGAATCCTCTTGTGAGTGCACCTGTCACCAGATTTTGTGTCATTGTTAGCTTCGGCAGGGAAGAAGACGTAGTGATTGATTGTAGTGTGTTGGCGTTTTCATGATTTCTGTGGGCCAGAATGGTTCTAAACTTGTTCAATGAAGTTAAATACAAAGCAGAGCCGACCGAGGTCCTTATAGCAGACGGAAGTGTTCCTCTCCAGAGCTCTTTGTAAGATTTCAAAGATTTGATGGTTTCAGTAATCGTTGAGTGTCGCTGTTGAAGTCTAGTCTTCACTAAGTCAAAAGGTTGTAAAATCACCGAGGAAGCAAGCCCTCCGGCAAAGCCCCCAACGACATGCGAGAGGTTATGGCTCATTTGCTATGATTAAAGGATGTTCTAATACTGTGAAAGTCTCGAGAGCACGGGTATAATTCTTTTTATTGTACGAAAAATCCGCAGGACCGATTAGGCCCGAAGATCTAAACTTGAGCATATCTTAGATGCTATAAAGACTGTTGTTTGGAGGTTCAATATACGTAGTTCAGTGAATCCAGGACTCAACCAGATCATACATATCATCATTGCGTGCTCATTTGAAAAAACTAAGAATGGTAGACATTGGGACCTTCACTAACACAGGGGTCTCAGCATTTTTGGTATCCTGACATGTGGAAAGGACTAATCTCTTGTTCAATTTGATCGAGTAGATATCAATAAGCTCTTGCCTGTTGTTTATGTACAAATTTGGTGTATTGTCCCAGTTTGGGTTCCTGAAAAGATGGAAATATTTACCTTCACATAGCAGCTCTTCGTTCTTCAGACAATGCACGCTAGAGAATTTCAATAGCTTCAAGTCGTAGTTCAAACCGACTCCAAGCTTTTTCAAAAAGCTCTCTTTCAGAGCCCAATAGTGGGTGAATGTCGGTACCAATTCATCTTTCTTTAAATTAGTTAAATACCTAAGCTCTTCTTCATGCAAAATGTCTCGGTAAACTTCTAGACATGAAGACTCAACGTCAATTTCACTGGCCAAGTCAATCCCTATATCACCAGATGAGTTACAAATTACCATTGAAGTGAACCCAGCCTGATTGCTCATGCTAAAGCATATTTCAGAATCTTTCAGCATCGGCTTCCCAAATTGGTTTTGTGCAAATTCGAGTTCAGTTATAGCTTTTTTCCCAGTCAAAAGACAACAAATGAAACCTTGAAGTAAACCATTAGCCAGTGATGTTTCTGAATCTTTCTGGAACTTCTTTGATATGATTTTGACCTGCTGATTGAAAGGTAATAACCTTAAAGAGGTTTCAAAAATGTATGGGTCTTGCCACAATGAGGGAATTTCCACGTAGAAAACGAGCAATCTGTTATTTGAAGAAGGAACTATCTTATAAAACTCCTGGATTATCTCATTTTGCACTTTATCCATGATCTAATTCCAATTAGCACTTCATCTTTATAGTGAAACTGCTCAATTTTAATATCGGAAATATCAGAAAAATATCAGGTTTTGCCTTTATCTCATTTTCATCACTCTTAAAAACATCGAAAACATCATCAAATTCAGGGCAATGAGTCTGCGTGAGGAACTTGTGAATGATGCAGTAGCATTTTTGAAGGATCCACAGACACAGAATGCCTCCTTAGAGAGCAAAATCGAGTTTTTGGAGGGCAAGTCACTCACCAAGGAGGAGATTGACGAAGCATTGAAAAGAAGCAAGAACAACAATGACAGCAGCAGTTCTGTTACAGTCTCTGCACCATCAGTTACAGAGACACAGACTCCGCATTACCAATATTACACTGCTGCTCCACCACCTGTGCCGGAAAGAGACTGGAAGGACTATTTTATCATGGCTACGGCCTCTGTCGGTGTGGGTTATGCCCTTTACGAGATTACTAGAAGATATGTGATCCCAAACATTCTACCAGAATCGAAAAGCAAGCTGGAGAGCGATAAGGAGGCAATTGAGCAGGAGTTTCTGCGGATTGAGGCTACTTTGAATGAAATCTCTGAAACCAATAAAGAACTGAGGGAATCCGAGGCACAAAAGACAGAAACAATCAGCAAGACAGTCGAGTCCGTGGAACAACTAGTACAGGAATCCAGGGACAAGAATTCCAAAGTGGAGCAAGACATTAAATATCTCAAAGCTGAAGTTGAAAACCTGAAAATCAACCTCGACAGGGCTCTGGACAAGCAACAAATGTCCATTTCGAACGAGGTTGCTAGCATTCAACAAGAGCTTTCGTCGCTCCAGCAGCTTATCAAGAACAGAAACACACTTGCTCATGAGTTCAACGGTGCTAATAACAACACTGCAGTAAAGTCACCAATCCCATCAGCCTCCTCAATTCCATCAGCTTCTGAAATCTTGAAGAGAGCCAATAAAGAGATCAAGAAGGACAGTTCTGCTACTTCTACCACCTCCTCATCCAACAACAGCTCATCTGGAAGCAATGGGATTCCAGCATGGCAAATTTCAGCCAGCTCCTCCCAGCAGTCATCCTCAATCCCTTCGTGGCAGCAATCGCAAGTCTCCAATAACAATAAGAAAGATGAAGTTAACTACAACCAGACAAATGGAGAAAATGAGTCCAAATTTGGGAGCATGAAGAACTGGCCAGGACACGAAGGCTACCAGGAGAAATTTGACGAGGAGAAGTAATGAAGAGCTTGTCTTTGTTTTTTCTAAATATCAATAATGTCTGAGTTTTTCATAACTTGCGTAGCTTTGAGGGTATTATGTAGTTCTTGAGGTCGATATGTCGGACTTTGTCGGCTTTAGCGAGCTTGAGTAAAAAATCAAAACTACTAAACCGCCTTTCGAGATCAACAAAGGTTTCATGAACAGGTGAACCATCAAAAATGGACGTTAAACTCTTGACAAATACCGAAAATGACACGGTAAACGACGAAAATGATGTTAATGATACTATAATGAGTGAAGAACCGAATGTGAACAACCACGAATCACAAGAATTACAGGTGAGTGCCAGCTCCCCATTCATAGAATCGTCAATCAACAACAACGGAAAGGAGGAAGAAGATGTAGATGAGCAGGACGAAGAAGGGGTGACAAGTGATCATACAATTCCGGAGGCTGACGATGCGATGGATGAAGATGTGGGGTTTTCTGATGTGGAGCTGTCAGACGATGAAAACGATAAAGAGTTGACGTGCCGATGGGATGAATGTCTTGATAATTTCAAAGGATACATGGGACTCAATGATCATTTGGTAAGAGAGCATGTGCCAAAGGGGGATGTGTGTAACTGGGAGAAATGTGGTGAAAAAAAGGATGACAAATATCAACTTTTTGCACATTTAAGAGAACATACCATGGAGAAGGCCTTCATTTGTCCCTCAGGTGACTGTGAAGATTCCTTTATCGCTTCGGATGACTTATCCTCACATATTTGGGAGTCTCATTTACAGCAACAACAACTACAGAAGACCAATCCTCAACTATCTCAATATTTCTCCTACGTTGATGAACTGAAATACTTTCCTTATTCTATAGGAAAAAGTAATGATATAGAGTCTCTGAAAAGATTCACCAAGCTCACAGAACGTGAATTCAATAGGATTCTACAATCTAAGAAAATTGATTTCTTGAAGATCCAGAACATCTCGGTTAATGATATACTGACAGAACCTTCCAAGAAAAAAGGACGTACTGCAAATTCAGAGATCAATGCCGAATTGAGAGAAAGTTATAAAAACGATAATAGTCAGTACAAAGATATGATCAGTGAGATATCAAATGAGATCTTTAAAGCCAATTTTCAAGACTTGGAGGATTTTCCCTTAGATGAAGAGATTGATCGCATGGACCCAGACCAGTTGAAGGAATTGCATGACAAACTAGAAAGAAAACTACTGTGGGGATTAGAGGTGCACAATCTTCTTGATAAACAACTCAATAAATCTGAAGAGGAAAAAGGCCAGGTTTGGAGAAGGAAAGAGATTTTGTTGGATTCGAATATTCGACTAGAAGTTCCAGAAAATGAAAACTTGTATACCATTGAATGATAGAATCAGAATGTTAAAAAAACCAGTTTGTGATCTCTTTTGTAGAATGATAATCTTTTTGATACTCCTCAAAACTATCTTTATATTTGTAAATGTTTTACTCGAATGGTGACACTTTTTCTCCTCAATTGCACCCATTTGAGCACAAATTCTGCCCAAGTCTCCGGTATTTCTTCCCTGGCTCATCATTAACTTGAACCTCTTAGAATCTACTTACAGTAGTCTCGCAGTGAGAGCCATGCTTTGAAAGAAAAAGTTTGACAATCTTTTTTTTGTAAGATACAAAGGTTATGTATATACATATTTACCTGATAGAACTATAACATCTAATCCAATAAATCCAGTTCCCTCTTTGATCTTCCTTCACTTCCCAAAGTTCCCCTTGTACCTTCTGTCTTTCTTCCTCTTAGACTCCACCATTCTTTCTCCTGTCTGTTTATAAGCTAGGTGAGATTCCCCCCCCCCACATCGTTCTGAGCCCTGGTCAATACTACGTACAATATAATGTGAAGGTTAACTATAAAAAACTTTTTTAAGAAATGGTTTCGTGGTCTAGTTGGTTATGGCATCTGCTTAACACGCAGAACGTCCCCAGTTCGATCCTGGGCGAAATCATTTTTTGGACATTTTTTCAATTTTTGGCCAATCATTGGTTGTTCCATTTGAGACATAAGATTAACTAATTTTGAGTGGATAACCAATGGAACAAAAGAAGGGATTGAATTTTATGATTAATATTTTTACTAGTATTTAGTATTTAGAAAAACTTTAGGGATTTGATTACACTCCATTCATCGATATCGCTATGGCTGAACCATTAGTGGATACTGTTGATAACAACACCGTTGTTACCTCTTCTGCCACTATTGCTGATATTGATATCAACACTGTTACTCTAGAGGATTTGGCTTTCTTCTCAAAATTCCAATTGAAAGCCAACAGAAGCGATTACGTCCACGGTCTTGTTTCTTGGTTTGATATTTGGTTCCCATACAACGGTGATAAGAAAAATGAAGTTTATTTTTCTACTGGTCCACATGCCAATTACACCCACTGG
>JAJMFO010000005.1:140526-186721 GCA_030574715.1 Xingzhongia strasburgensis
ATCATTGGTTGTTCCATTTGAGACATAAGATTAACTAATTTTGAGTGGATAACCAATGGAACAAAAGAAGGGATTGAATTTTATGATTAATATTTTTACTAGTATTTAGTATTTAGAAAAACTTTACAAAAAAAAAAAAAAAAAAAAAATAGAAATATTCAACTCAATACCCAGAATTTCAGAATCCCAGCATCCAATATTGAAAGAGTGGCAAACAATCTGAAGGAAGTTAGAACGTGTTTCAAAAACACAACGTTTGGATTACTGTAGTTCAAGCAAAAAAAAAACAAAAAAACACAGACACACACACACAGACACACACATATAGTCACGAAAGCTACAAGGTACATGATTCCATCGTAGGTATAGTACAATCCCATTATGTAGCATATAATCATCAAACAGTTTTCTCAACTAAAGTTGAGTCAAGAACAACCCCCAAAAATGTGACACGTACAAGGTCACTTTAATCATAGCTCTTTCTCGATCTCTTGTAACAAATCATCAACTTTATGAGAAACTTCATCGATCTCCACATCTGAGCAAGCAGATATCAACCTTCTATATTTCAACATTTTTTCGTTACTTTCATTCATTCCCTCATATAGCTTTAAGACATCATTCAAAATTCTCTTTCTGTTTAATTGTAACTTCGTGAGTTCAATAGCTGAGTCAGTCTTCTCCATCGAGTCACCTCCATTGGAAACATCAGGGCCAACATCTGACTCTTGTTGAGTTACCAGCTTCTCTAAATCGCGTTTTTGCGATCTTTCTAACATTCTTCGTAGTTTGATTTCCTTTTTCTGTGATAAAGACTCCTGGAGTTTAACTTGATCTTCAAGTGATTTGAGTCGATCATGTAATTGAGTTTCATTTAAATTCTCTCCCAAATACTCTCTCGTTTTCAAATGGGCGAATTTGATATCTTCATTCATATTCTTCAATAGATCTTGAACCTCATGTATATCAGACTCTTTCCTCTCAAGTTCATAATCATATGCGTTGGATAACTCTGTTAATGATTCGATCAAGAAATTGGACACTTTATGCGTAGCTTCGATAGCTGCTTCTGAGATATGAGGCATAGCGATATAGTTCTGTGGGAATCTGGACTCTGAATTGATTTTATTCTTCAAATGCATCTCATAACGTTGTTGAACTTTGGGTGTAACATTTTCATTATCCAGGAGGATATCCGATGCGATTCTTCCTTGATTATTCTTAATGTTCGTTTTAGCCTTATATTCTAGAAGTAGTTTGATGCACTTTCGATTGGCATTCTTTGCACATAAATGTAATGCTGTATCCCCATTATTATCTTGCAAGTTCAAAAACCCTTCGACTCTTTCAGATGACTGAGAGCCAGCTATCTTGGCCAGTAAAATATCCATGTAATAAACGGCAGAGGGTACTCGACTCTTTGAAGAAGCAGCAGAAGCCATATGGTGCAAGACAGTTCTATGATTGGAATCCAACTCAAAGATAATCTCACTCAGCATATCAACTAGTCTTGGAAAAGTTCTTTTAGTATACGCATTAGTGAACTGAACAGCTCTTATCAAAGGTGTTTCCCCAGCATTGTTAACAGCTCTATAATTAGCACCCAAATTCAACAAAATGTCTGCAACCTGGGTATTTCCCATGGAACAAGCCCAATGGAATGCGGTATGGCCTTCCTCATCTATTATTTGATCAATGTTGAGACCCTGTGGGGGTGTTAACAAGAAATCGGGTACCTCATTTGATAGACGATCATCTGGTTGCATGAAAAACTCCAATAATCTTCCCGTAAACTCAGCACTGGAATCAATCCATTTTTCATTCAAGTTATTCCTTATATGTTCGGTGTGGGATGTTATAGCTCTTTCCAGACTTTCCCTTGCACTTTGATGTACCTTCTGATCAGGAGACCTCAACGCATTGGCTAAATCTGTGTCGGACATGAATTCACTTGGAGAGGAAGTGTTACCCAAATATCCCATATTCGACGAGTCATCAATATCACTAGTCACCAGCCCATCATTGACAGTGATCTCCTCTTCACTTTCAATCTCAGAATCTTTATCTTCAGAACTGATTCCAGGAGATACACTATCTAGGTTTTTACTCAGCTGGTTAAGTCTCTTGCCAACAAACACTCCTTCATTTGGGTTAGATACTTGGGCTGTTGCCCTCTTAGGTCTTCCTCTTTTCTTTGACGGTTGTATCACAGAGGACGAAGCCTTTAGCTGGGCCGGCATACTTGCAGTTTTTCTGGCGGCAGCCGCCATGGAAGCAGCCTTCCTCTGACTTGGAGGCTTATCCAAAATCACTGAATTGTTCTTGGAGGCATGGTGATGTTTGGGAGCAGGAGGCGGCGAGGACTCTCCAAATGTGGACTCCACAGTGAAGAGAGGTGCCAGCAGCTCATCCACGGCAAACTCTTTAGCTATCGATTTGGCTCGATCGAGAGGCACCCAAGTACCCTGGTATTTCCCGTATCCCCCCTGCACTTTTTCATGCTCTCCAACTTGAACATCCCTCTCCAAGATTCTGGTACGCTTTGCCTTTGGAAAATTGGCAGCCTTGAGGATATGTGTGGCATTAACCCAGCCATCAGACTTCCGCCTCATCACCGAGCCTGTGACAGTGATAAACTCATAAACATTTACGCCTGAGTATGTGGCAGAAAAAATCTGGTCCATTACTGTATTGTGGTCTTACCGGTGGTTGCAATGGTGAGTGTGATTGATAATGATGTAGATGGTGATGGCGATGAGCTGATGATAGCGATGATAGCGATGACAGAGACACTGAAGAATGGTCTGATTACGGAGCCTTTGAAATCACGCCCTGTCGACCCAAAACACAGAAGTAAACCTTGACGACTCGAGCCAGTAGAATACAAGCTCTCGAGAAGTCTTGATGTTTCCAGCTGACTTGAGATATCTGAAGAGTTCAAAGAGTGCAGAACAACACAGATAGTATAATTAACTCTCTCCTTCTTCTTGTCTTGATAGTTCCACCAGACTTTCCAGTACTAACAGCAGAGGATGGCACTAGAGTTCACCCTTATAGTCAAGCTTGTTCACTTCTACCCAGACGAATTGGATATCTCAATTGGCTCGTCACTTGAAAAAGGGCTAACACAATAAATTAACTTTAGCTCGTTTCCATGGTTATCATCAAAATTCCATATGTATTTTATCACCCGGACACCAAGTGACAATCTCAATTCTCAATTCTGGAAAATATCGAACTTGTTCGAGGTAAAACGCGAACATGTCTATATATTCGCTCTCGAGGCGAAAGCGAAAACAAAACAAACCAAAACGGATGTCAACAACCGGAGAAGACTGTGAAAACGTTCTTCTGCTGGCCAAGTTTGTTTTATTGGACGTGGGTTTGTATTTGTTTGCTGATAACTATGACAGTCAGTGTTGGGAAAGACGCCGAGGGGAACCCTATCCGACTGACGAAAGAGCCAGCTTCAGATCACTACGCAGAGTTAAAATCACATATTTTCGATGATGAGGAGTATTATTCCTATACAGTGGGGAAAACTTTGTTATTGAGACGAAAAATCGGCTCATGGGTCAATATCACAAGATTTGAAGCTTTATTTGACAGCTCCCACATACCGAGATTTGAAAGTGAGGATGGTTTCTTAAAGGGCAACCACAATGCTTCAAGAGTACGTAAAGGAATGGAAAGGTTCAGTGGTGTTTGGGCTCCTTTACACGTTGCTAGGGACCTGGCTATGAAATACAAGATTGACAAACAATTGGCTCCGCTGCTAGATTTTGAAAGAGTTGCTAAAGTCAAGTACATGGGGTATGAGTTTTATGAATTCTTCGCTCATGTCTATGCTGATACACATATCAGAATTTTGAAGGATGTTTCTACGAATAGAGTCAATATGGACCAAGTGTTTACTTTTTTCAGGTTATTGAAGGGAAAAGATAGAAGTGATATCTCAGTGCTTCAAAGATCTTTTTATCACCATTTCAAAGGCAATATTCTCACCAAAGGTGATAAGACATTATGTGGCGGTCATTGGGTCGAAATTGAACATGCTGCCAAATATGCCCGTAAGCACGGTTTTTATAATCATCTGAAACTGATCTTTGATTTCACAAGCACACCAGATGAGGCACCACCCTTTATCATGGATGTTTACGAAAGGTCGACGAGAATGCACTGGATTGCCACATATTGTGATAATGATTTTTATGAGTTCCCTCTTTCATTTAAAGGCGGTGATGCCCCTAAAGCGCCATTGAAGGACCCAGAGACCGGGAAGCAGAAGAAACAGTTTTCTTATAGAGACTTGACAGTGGAGAGAAGGTTCAATGTTGAGCTGACAAAGCAAGGTGTCGGTGAATATAGAACGCTGATTGTTTTGAGGAGAAAATCTGATGGTTGGGTAAATGTCAGTGCAGTTATCGAAACTTCTGTTATTATACGTCTATCTGAATTGGACTTGGGAAAGGAGGATCCTGATCTCTTGATTGAAAATGAATTATATTACAGAGACTGTTTGGAGGCGATCGAGTATGAAACGGTGGTATCGTCAAGAGCCAAGTCTTTGAATGGGAAGTGGTGCTCTGCTAAGGATGCAAGGCGTATTTTTCTGATATTGAACGTCTCTTCAACCACTTTAGGTAAAACTCTGTATGAGTTTTTATCACTACCTTCCATGAGACATTTAGAGGTGTCGAAAGAAGATGGTGCTAGCAGTGATGAAAGTGACGATGACAGTGAAGTATCTGATTTTGAGGCAATTGAAGAAAACGATTTTTTGAGAACCAAGCATCAAATCAGAGAAAAGGATGTCTACCTTGATAAGAAATTTTTTCGTGATGAAGAGTCTTCAGACGAGGAGGAAATGGAGGTGCACGGTGCTACTGAGGATGAAGAAGAGAGAGGCTATTTACTGTCTCCGAGCGAAGATGTAAGGATAAGTGGTAAATCCAAAAAGGCCAAAGTCTCTAGTGCGAGGTCGAGATCAAGCAAGAGCGCAAAAAATGCTTTTAATTTCAAGAAAAGAAAGGCATCTATTATAACTAGCGACGATCAAAATCCTAGTGGTGAAGTTGGTGGTCCTTCTCGCACCGATGATGGTGTTAAGGCGAACAAAGAGAATGAATCTCAAGCTCAACTAAAGCCTGCATCCAAGAGAAGAAAACAAAACGAAGTCGTGATTGAGGACTCTGATATGGAAGTTTCGTCCATTGGTGAAGATGTTGATAAGGGTAGCTCGGACTCACTTTTCAATGAGGATTCTGAAAAAGGACCCGCTCAACCAGTGAAGAAGTCCACACAAGCCACATCAGATGCTCCCCAGCAACCTCGAGTTGCTCCTCCACCATCTCAATATCAGTACCCATATCACTATCAATATCAACAATATCAACAAGGTGCATATTCATATCCACATCCATACTACTACCAGCAACATCAATATCAACAACCACAACAACAACAACGTCCTCCTTATGCTTATACCCAGCCATCGGTTCCTCAAAGACCTTCTACTAGGGCCTCCGCTGAACCTGCGCCTCTTGAAGAAAGCATTCGTCCTTTGACATTTACTGATGCTTCAGACAAGTTGAGATCTCTGGGGAAAAGATTGAAGGAAGTGGACGAGGGATTCAGGCTGAACCCCCGCACCGGTGCTAAGTTGAAGAAGACCTTATCGGATCTGCTGGGGAAAGTGAGTATGTTCAATGCGGTCGGTGCAGAGTTACTATCAAGAAGTCGTCTTTCTAGCGTTCTGAATGACATCAAATTGAAGCACAACGAATTTGCGAGACTCATAGAGAACCTTCAGAATAGATGGCTTGAAGAGTGCAGAAACAGAGAGGAACCATCTTTGACTTTGGATGAGAAACCACGTCAATATCCACCTTCTTCGTACAGAAGGGCACCAACTTCTGCTGCTGATTCCTCTAGTGTAAGGGGTTATACCGACACCCGGACACCACCACCACCACCATCAACAGCATCAACAAGTTCATATCGATCTCCTCCAATTCACGGAAGTTATCAACCACAACCACAACCACAATCACAACAGCCACAGTCAATGCCTCCAACTGCTCAACAGCAACAGCAACAGCGCGGGTATGGTCATTACTCCCCTCAGAGACCGCCCCAAAACGCCTACAGCTATAGACCAGCGAATGGCGGTGCCTACAGGTCTGGTAATAGCACCACCGGCAACAATAACACCAATACCAATAACAGTAATGGTTACTATCAAGGTAATAGAGACACGCGGGCACCAGCACCCCCTCCCCAACAATATCCAGTACGCGGGGGTGCTTATCAACAGGGGAACCGCTACGCTTACCCGAATAACATCAACAATTCTCCTTATTCACAAAACAGACCGCCAGGGCCCGCACCAGTGAACAACTATCAACATAACCAGAAGGCGTATGCAACACAACCGTCTGGCCACCACAGTGCGCACTCGAGTGGTCATTCCTCAGCCCATTCCTCAAATCCTGTGAATTTTCAGCATCAACAACCACCGCAACAGTCACAGTATACAAGAAGTCCAGCTAGTGCTACTGTCAGACCTCACAATACTCCACCACATCCACAGTCACAACCACAGTCACAGTCTCAACCAAAACCGCAATCACATCATGGCCCTTTAGGAGGTTCAGCTTACCAGCCTCAGCACCAAGGCATGCGGTACAATAATCATCAATCTCAAGTTCATTCTCAGTCCCAATCCCAGTCATCAACATCTGCAAATGCCACTGCTACTACCTCCTCGCCATCATCTACAGCTCCATTGAACAAGGATCACTCGAATATCAATGGATTGGGCTCGAAGAGAGCAAGAGAGGTTCCGCCTCTTCATGACCATTATGAGAATAAGAGGCCATCATATAATAGATTCAGCAACGCTACAGGTCCAAATCCGGGTCCAGTCAAAGAGAGACCTTCCATTTCAATCACTGCCGCTGGTGATACGGTTTCTAAGGTAGTTAAAAGAGATCTGTCTCCAATCAGTAATTACTGTGCTGATCCAACTGAGCCAAAGGATCCTTTGGATTTTGGTATTGATGCATTCAAAGCTCATGCTATGGAAACTCGTGCAAAAGAGGATGAGATGTTCAAGTTCAAGAATTCGAATGACTATCAAAAGCATTTAGATGGTGATGAAATGGAGAAATATAAAAAACTTTCGAGGTTTATCATTGGGACCACAAATGATAATATTTGGAGAAGAGATATGATATTTGAAGATTCAGGTGATGGAGTGAGTCAATTTCATAAGACCTTGGCAATGTTACGTGAACGTGGTAGAAGGGGTTTACCATTACCTTGAGTGTTTCGATTATTTCAATAGCTATGTTATGAATGTTACGATTATTTATGATTATCAGGTACAGTTGTAGTTACTACTTATCTAATTCTTGGCTTTGACCTATCGTGATATTAAAACTAAAATGAAGAGAATTGAAAGGATTTTCATTGCATTTCACTGTAAATGTACGTTATTGATTCTATCTGTTATCTTTTATCATTTGTTACTTTCCTCAGATTTGTAAAGTCCTCTTACATAATAATAGATTCCTTTTCAACATTAGCAGAAATGGATTTGTGAGGTAAGACTTTACCACCATTAACGTAGATTTCATCTTTGACAGTAACATCGTCACCCAAAACGGTAACATTGTCCAATCTAGCCCATCTACCAATGTGAGAGTTCCAACCAACAATGGTCTTTCTAACCCAAGCGTGGTCTTTGATGGAAGAGTTGGCAAGTACGACAGAGTCTTGGATTCTGACACCATTACCAACGACAACGTTTGGACCCAAAACAACATTTGGACCGATCAAAGCACCTTCGCCAATCTTAGCAGAAGAGTCAATCAAAACGTTACCTTTGACAGTAGCACTTTGTGGAGCCAAAGAAGCTGGGTTGAGCTTAGCAACAGAGTTCAAGTATAGAGAGGTACCAGCCAAGAAATCTTTTGGTTGACCAACATCCATCCAGAAACCTTCCAAATCAAAAGAGTACAAGGATTTTTGGTTGACCAAGATTGGGAAAGTTTCCTTTTCAATAGAGGTTGGTTTCATTTCAATCAAATCAATGACTTCTGGGTTCAAGATGTATAAACCGGCATTGATTCTGTTACCAACAAATTCAACTGGTTTTTCAACAAATCTGTCAATCAAGTTTGGAGTAGCAATGTCGTGAACGATAACACCATATTTGGATGGTTCATCAACTTTGGTAGCAACAATAGTACCTTTACCACCATGAGCTTTGTGGAAGGCAACCAATTCTTCGAATGGGTACTCACAGATGACATCAGAGTTCAAGACAAAGAATGGAGAATCATCTTTCTTCAAAACTTCTTCAGCCAATTTCAATGGACCAGCAGTACCTAATGGCTCATTTTCAACGGAGAAGGTGATAGAAACACCGTATTCCTTTTCGTATTTCTGCAAAGTAGAAACCATAACTTCTGGTCTGTAGTTAACAGCCAAAACGATATCAGTGACACCAGCTTTAGCCAAGGCTTCGATTTGATGTAAAATCATTGGTCTGTTAGCAAATTCAACCAATGGTTTTGGGACAGTCAAGGTCAAAGGTCTCAAACGAGTACCGTAACCACCAACAAGAATTAAACCTTTCATTATGAAGTAATAAGTATGTGTATGTGTGTGTAGCGAATGCAGGAGTTGTTCGTCTCAAAGAGTTTAGAAATCAAAACAACAGATGTAATTTTTGGGGACCCGTGTTGATTTATATGAAATTGAAAAATTCCCAGCGTTGAGATTTGCGTGTTTTGTTGTCCTTTAATCTTCGCCCAAACGTTCCCAAAAGAAACGAGACGCGCCTTTTCAGGACATGCGATTGCGTCAAACGACATTTTTTTGGCAAAACCAGATCGTCGACAAATTTGAGCCAGCGATAGGTGTTAGAACTAAAATCATAGAAATAGCTAGGAATCTACAGAGAAAATCTATCTATTTTCTCATTACGAACATTAGTTGCAAGCAACAAGTAGCCAACCTGATTACTCTTCCTCTACTACCAGACCTAGCTCAAATCGCATAATAATTACGCTCCCCCCCCCCCCCCCCCTTTTGACCTGTCTGGTAAACAGAATTTGGCGCGCTTGGTGTTGCCCTTACGTGTGCGCTTGAGAATATTTGGGTCAAAACGTTCCACGTCGCGCGTTTCTGCCAGCCAAGCAGGCTGCGGTACTTACGCCAAAAAATTCCTGAAGGCAACATACACATATGCCCAAAAGTAAACAAAGATATTCTCCTACTCGCCAGCCATAGGCGAAGAGATCCAAGATCATGATCTATGTATTCGCGTATGTAGTTCTTTGTCTGTATGGTCCAGAAATGTGATGGCTCAAGTTGTCGTTTTGCCTATCTGTATGAGGGCCTCCGTATTTGTAAACACCGGAAAAACTCAGCACCGCAAACCACGACAAGACTAGATTTTTTTTAGTTCGACACATATACGTAACCACTTCTTCGTTCTTCGCTGCTCAAGAACTGATTCTATCATCATCAGTGATTAGCCATCGCTCATGCTATAGGTGTCGCTAACATCAACATGTCGCCCGCTCTTCACAATGAAATAGATCTTGTCCATAGCCCCATACTGCTAGCTAACGAGTTGCATGAAGAAGGCTAGATTCACTCACTTAGTCTTGGACGTCAACGTAATACAACACGATGGAATTGCAAATATGTTTCAACTATAGTCTATGAGTGCTTTAGAGCTCCATAGAGTTAGCATTTAGGCCAACGTTTTAGCCATCTGATGAGACGAAATTTCAATCGCAAAAACGCTGTGAGCCGGTGAGGAAGTTAAGTTTTTAGACAGGGCTTTGCATACAAATGCAGAATCACCGTGCCCCTGGCGTCAAAAAACTCGATAACCCGACGTTGTTGATGATGATGATGTTGATCATAGTTGATAACGTTCTGATATGGAATGTTTCAGCTTTAGGTCTCGTCTTGTTCTATAGCGCTACAATGAGCTATAAAGCATAGTATCTTTGAGTCTTTTATTGAGGTAAGGTGTAGCGTAACATGTCTTTTTTTCGTTTTCTGTTCGCAAGCCACTACCTGTAGGCTGTAGATCTGTGTCTTTTTGCTGGACCGTTAGTTAGTTCAGCTGTTGGATCGACGACGACACGTACAAGATTTGATGCAATAAAACACATCGAACAATGCGTGAATAACACCTGGGTTTTTAGGTGGCCCTGTTATGCAGATATAATCAGTTGTCTTGACCGTTGTGCTATGGGCCCTGGGTATGGGTAAATGGTGGAGCTCAAATTTTAATCCCATACAAAAATTCAAAGGTGAAGCAAACTTCACCTGTGGGGGCTCTCGAACTTTCAATTTACGTGCTAGTACATATGTTGAGTCTTATCCACTTGAACATGTGATCTCTTCTTTGCAATCCATTATGTTTAGTACCGCTTAGATCAATGATCATCTAGCCTTATCTGGAGAGCAAGGAGTGGGTGAAGTACCCAATAAAACATAGATGGATGCTGAATGGGATGATATTTCAGAACTGATCCACGGGCCCTCATTTCTAAAGTCTAGATTCAATTCAGGGACTGCCATATATCTCATTTCTTGAAAATGTTGGCTTGAAAGGAAGACTCACATATCTCCTATTTCTACTGCACAATAACACTTACAGAGTGTACATCCTCGATCTCAAAGGTTGAGTCTCATTACCAGGGCTACGTCTCCACCTTGAATCTCAAGAGGCTGAAGAAGTGTGTTTGCTGTGGAACTCTACCCTAACCATATCTTTAATGATAAGTCGCGAACTTGTTGTGCATTCTGCTCAATTTTCAAGTTCATGACGTTTTGCTTCGATTTAAAAGTCATATCAGAAAGTCAACATTTAGCCATTGAAAGTCAAACATGTCAGATAAAGAGATTGAACTCACTGAAGAGCAGCTGAAAGAGCAAAAGCTTGAAGCTGCAAAGAAAAAAGTGAGTTTCTTGATAACCAATTGAATGGATCAGTACTAACAAAGTGCTTTTAGTATGAAGAATTGAAGTCCAAAAATAAGAAGAAGAAAAAGTCTAAGAAGAACAAAGGTGATAAGGAGGGAAGCACGCCACCAGAGGATGACAAGAATACGGAGAAGGAAGGTGAATCTGAGGTGAAAGATGAAATTGAGGGAATGAAAGATGCTGCAGATGATGATGGCCAAAAGAAACCTGTAGAAGTTGTGGAAGAAGTTGAGAAGGATAAAAATGAGGAGACTGGGGTTGAAGTTGAACAAGTTGAAACCCAAGAAGAAAAGACAGAGGATGAGTTTAAGGAAGGAGAGAAAGTTAAAGAGCCTGCAGTTGAAGCAGACGATACAAAAGAGGTTACTAATCAGCTATCAGATCTCGATGTCAATGAACATGCAATTGAAACCAATTCTGAATCCAAAGAGAAGGATCCTTCTGAAACACTATTCCCAAACGCTGGTCCTTCATTTATGGAATCCTTGCAACAATCCAAACTTGAAGAGGAGTTGGTTGAATTGAAAAGGGAGAATGACGCTTTGAAAACTGAGTTTGATTCATTAAGGAAGGAAAATGAAACTTTAAAAATCGATAACAAAAAACTGAAGCTTTCAAGGCTAGAAAATCTTGAGGAGATAGAAACATTACAAGCACAAGTCACTGACCTGCAAGCTAAGCTACTTAAATCAAAAGTTGATAGCAGTATCACTTCTTCGAGTCAACAAGCTCAATCTTCAGCTTATGATAATGATGATAACTTATCACTTTCACCTTCTCCTTCTTACCAACAACAACCATTTGGTACGAATTTCAGTCAATTCAGCTTGAACAGAAATGAAAGTGCCTTGAGTGTTACAGAGATCAAGGCCAGATTGAACAAATGGAAAGATTGGAATATTGATATGACCGGATGGAGAAGTATTGGCAGCGGGCCTATTGTTGAACTTTGAGACAAATGATCCTATTGTATAAATGTATCCCTTAATCTTTATATTAAAACCTATTTACAAAACTTGTAATGCAGAAAATGAAATGTTATGTTATGTTATGTTATGTTTTTTAACCTGATCTTTAATCATCTAATGCGACACAAGATTTCACCCGAGACATGCTGAGCTGCTGCTTCTGACAGCTCCAAAACATCTTTAGACTTGTCACATCTAACTAATACCAGCTCACTTGGGGAAATTGGTTTGATCTTTCTGACGCTCTTCCCATTGGACAGGTCCTTTATCTGTTCAGCATTCAAATGGATTCTTACACTTGGTTTTGACACTAGTTGAAACTTGGAAATCACAGATTTAGAGTCTCTGTATTTGAGGCCCAGCCAAAGTCTTCTTGTAGCAATATTATCTGGTGTAACCTCCACAGGGTTTTGATCTGGACCGTGTATAGAACCTCTTGTTATCGAAGTTATGAATCCTTGTTTGTATAAATGGGATGCCACCTGTAAATGCAGCTTTGTATATGGAATAGACGTCGTAGTCAGATGGACACGTGTAACGTTCTGAAGATGGGCAGCAATATTCCCCAATTTGACCAAAGACATTCTCAATATTCAGACTTTCCTGGGCTTTTGTCGGAGGTTTAGTTATGCCCCATTTCGAAGAATTTTTCAATACGGTGGTGATGGAAAACATCCAGACACCAGCGTATACACTAGAGATAGAAAAGTTTACAACATATGTATGTATCGTTATTTTGTTTTGGATCTGTGTCTCTCTGTTCGATTATTGGTGTAGTTTCGGTGATGTTCAGAGCAGCTTCTGTGATAAGTCGAGCTTCTAGAAATTCAGGACTTCATTTGCGTTCTGGAACGCCTTTGATTGGCTCTCAAACAGCGAAGAGATGGACCTCCAATGGGGACGGAGGTAAAAAGGAGCAAGATCAAACTGCGAAGGAATCCAAGTCTGTGAACTTCCGTAGCTTTGTGAGCATGGGGATCATTGCCAGTATCATTTTGACTCAGGTTGTGGATGCTGTGA
Organism: Xingzhongia strasburgensis; assembly: GCA_030574715.1. Taxonomy (NCBI): domain Eukaryota; kingdom Fungi; phylum Ascomycota; class Saccharomycetes; order Phaffomycetales; family Wickerhamomycetaceae; genus Xingzhongia; species Xingzhongia strasburgensis. Next base: position 153,531 of record JAJMFO010000005.1, read on the forward strand.
ACAAGGAAAAACCACGTCCAAGATCGATGAGCGAAACAGAATACTACAGACAGCAGCAGAGACTGAAGAGAAAAGTTGCAATGTTCCAGCCAGATGAGAAGCAGGTGTATTTTGTGAAAACCGATGGTAACGTGGACAGAAACTTGAAGATTGAAGGATTCACTGTGATAGACCCAAATGTTCTCGTGGAGAGGGAGAAACTAGACGAAAGTTCCAAGTTCCATGCCCTCTTAAACGATCCAGATACAAAGGTTCTACCAGTTGGATTGGTTGTTGATTTGATAGCCAAATTTCTCACTGAACAGCCAGATGGGAAGTTTATCGTCCTAGACTACCCTGATGAGATCAAAGAAGCCACTAAGTTTGAAGACAAAGTGGTTACGATTAAGGATGTCATATATTTAAAAGATGGTAAAACCCCAGATGATGTGGTCAAATATTACCAGACAGTGGACAAAGCCAGGGGAGTTGACTCTATAGAAGACATCGAGAAGGTCATTGCAACATAGAAACGTTGCACATCTATTTGATTTGATAATTTATACAGCCTCTCTTGTACATAGACTTAGAACCAAAAAAAAAAAAAAGGTGAATGCATTATATATTGGGATTTTCCATTGTAAAAAATCATCTCTTTGTGGATCCAAACCCCCCAAATCCCATCATCTTGGTTATATCGCTCTCTTCTTCCTTTTTTGTCGTTTTTTGCTCTTTCAATTGTATTTTCTTCTGTTTCCTCTCTTGTTGTAACTTCTCCTCATACTGCCTTCTCTTCTCAATTCTCTTCTTGATATCGTATTTCTCCTTATCGCTTCTTCTTTCCTCCTCTTTCCTCACAAGTAGTTTAAAGCGCTCCTTCACCTGCTCGAGACTCACCTCAACCTCCTGATTCACCTCTCCGCTCCTTATCAGATGTGGTTTACTGTTCAAATGGTCCACAAACTTCAAATTGTCCTTAAACGTCAAATCGCAAACTTCACAGTAAAACCCAAAGGACTTCCCCCTTGTCGAAACAACATTGCTCGTGATCACCTGTCTCTTGTTCAAGTTAGCAGCAAAGTTAAGAGCATCTCTCGCTATGGGTTTGTGCCCTTCCACTTGTTTGATATTGTGTTTGTCCTTCTCCTGCTCCCGTCTCTGTGCTGCTAACCTCGCATACTCTTCACGATCCCATGTCCGTCTTCCAAATGAGTTCTTATCTGACATAATTGGCAAACTTCCACGAGGTCAAAGCCAACAATTTATACCATTTAATCAAATCTTTTTGACATAAAAATCACTTCGCGCCATACAAAAATTTACCTTCAATCCTGCATCTGCGTATACATATTTGCAACGTCGGCTGAGACATAACCAGACAAGAACTTATCAGATCAAGTACAAAATGCCCAGGGACATCTTTTCTATGATATCCAAATCCAAATCTCCGACAAATCCAAAGATCTCAAAGTCTGTCGTACCCAAGATCCAGAGTCAGCTCGCAAATGCAAGCACACTATCGCAAAGAACACAGACGCACAAGATCACCATCGTTGACCAGTACCTGATCAAGTTCACGCCTTTAGAGCCCTCTTTCCCTGCTTTGAAGACCATCACCGCATTTGATCTCGATGGAACCCTCATCAAAACGAAAAGTGGTGGCTCTTTTGCCATCGGTCCCGATGATTGGCAGTGGTTTAACGATACTGTCATTGATAAACTACGTGATATAACTACCCCTATTGTTATCTTTACAAACCAAGGTGCTGTCATTGCTACAAAGACTTCCAAGTCATATGTGAATTTTACAAAGAAGATAGAGTTGATTTTGAAAGAATTGAAGCAAAACGATGTTGATCTCTCCAGAGTATGGATCTATGCAAGTCCTAAAAAGGGTGCAGGGTATAAGGGTAAATTCGAAGATGAATTCAAGAGAATGAGGAAACCAGAGACTGGAATGTATCAAGAATGTGTCAAAGACCTGGGTGGAGGCGGAATCGAGAACGAGAACTCTTTATACATAGGTGATGCTGCTGGAAGAGCTCAGGATTTCAGTGATAGTGATTCCAAATTTGCAGAGAACTGTGGAATAGATTTCAAGATTCCTGAGGATTACTTCAAATAGATCCATAACAAACTTTTCTCATTAATATATTTATTAGCTACAAGTCATCATTATTAGTTTTCTATGTGTACATTAGACTTTTTTTGACATGAGTAAACCCTTCCCAAACCAATTCATCAATTATATTAACTTGAAACTGAACTTATGGAAATAGCTTAATCATCTTGAACAATAGTACCCTTTTCAGAAACGTAGATACCATCCAAGAACTTTCTGATATCTTTGTTTCTAACTCTACAGATTTGTTGGATATCAGCACAAGTTTGAGAAACATCTTCAACGGAGTTACCAGATAAAACAATTTCATCCTTTTGGTTGGTGGAGAATTCAACATCAACACCTTCTCTGACTGGAACTAATCTGACTTGCTTGTCACCCAAGAAGTTTCTGATTTCAACATTCTTTTGACCATCTTTTTCAACAGTGTTAACGTTGATTGGGAAATGCGCATAAACATATCTCATCTTGTATTTGTAACCTTTGGTGACACCAGTAACCATGTTAGAGATCAAAGACTTGACAGTTCTCAAAGCAGCAACATGCTTTCTGTCACCATTGTGGACGGTGATTTGAACTTGTTTGTTGGAGATCTTCTTGAAAGTAACATCAATGTGTCTCAAGTTCTTGTTCAAAGTACCTCTTGGACCGGTAACAGTGATGATTCTGGATTTGATGTTGACGTGAACGCCTTCTGGAATGTCCAAAGTTTGATCAGTTCTGATGTATTTCATTGCTGCTGATTTGATCGATTGATGACACTTCAATAACTCACTATAAGCTCTTCGCTTAGTTGGAGTTGAATTTTTCACTTTCCCGCGAGAACCCGGACTGTTGATAGAAATCGTACAACATCCAAACACCAATACTAAGTTACCTAAAAAGACAATTTTCATAAGGGCGTAGCCCTGATTAGTAAAAGCACGTGATTTATTGAAAATAGTGATCATAGCCCTAATCAGAACTATATAATCACTCTTCATCAATCATTTTTTGTAATTTCCCAAAGATTCGATCCCGGTGCTTCGCCAATTCATCATCCTCCTCATCAGGGAAAAAATTCTGTCTTTCAAACATCTCATCTTTTTCAATATCATCCCTCATTTCATCATCTTCGTCACTGTCATCGTCCAGCTCCTCATTTATATGTGCTAAAATGTCTATTGGTTCTTCGCCTTTAACAGCGTAGAAATCATCATAAAGGTTCTCAAACTCGTTAGTGTTTTCTTCATGAGGATCTCTGTGTAAACTTTGAGTCAAAGCTTCTAAAGAATCTTCTCCCTCTTCTGACTCAGTAGAGCTATGTTCATCTTCATCTTCTGGATAATCATTTTTGTAAAAATCCTCAGCATTAGAATCTTCATCATCTGATATCTGAGTATCAGACTCATCCTCACCAATTATACCATCGTAGTCTTCTTCAAACTTGATATAACCAATCTTGTCCTTCTCCAAAGATTCATGTACTGCTTTGTCTCTATAATAGACATCGTAAACGTATTCAAGATCAACGCTCTGGTTTGGCGCAGCTAATGACCCAGATTTTTGCTTTCTCTTCTTTAAAGGTTTATCCTCGGTAGGTATATCCATCTTGGAATCGATGCTAAGAATTGAATCAAGCATCTCTGTAAATTCTTCGGGTAATTGCTCTTCCTCTTGCTTCGGCTCCTTGGGCAGCACAAATGTGTTCACCTTGTCCTCCTTATGACTTGATTCTTGTAGTAGTGGTAGCATAGCATCACCATCGGAGCTCAGGGTGACAATTTCGTTGTCCGTTCTTTGAAGTTTAAACACATAGAGCTCGTCTTTGATTCTTTTGTTCTTTGGTGCCTCCAAGATTAACGCTTGAAGCGAATCCTGGTTCCTTTTCCTCTTCACTCTCACAACTTCTGGCAAGATCTTTCTCTTCATCTTCAATTGAGTCTCAATAAGGATTTCAAAGCTGGCCTGTTACTAAGGATCAAAAAATACACTACACTACTAGTTCTACCCATTTTTTACGATCAACGATCAATTTTGGCGTGGGTATACCATTTGCGATAATGTACAGAGTGCATATTTCTCTCAAGTTTTTCTTTTGTACACCGGCGTATCACTCAATGCTAAGGTCTCGTGCAGTATTGATCAAAGGGTAGCTCACGTAATGAGGCTTCTGCAAACTGAAGGGGTACCACTTCTCATCGAATTCCACTGAAATATATTCTCTGTCGCTTTTTCTCACTAGGTTTTATGTGCTCATGTATATCCTCTCAATCATCTCACTAGCTACAGAGAGCAATTATCACTTCCTGGATATATTACTACTCCCACAACCTATTATTCTTTTATCTGCTTGCATAAAGCTTAATAACTCGGAGTATGATGGTGAGTATGCCTTTATGGACATTTTAGACACTAGAGCATACTCAAAATGATGACACTACAGCTACCACAGGAAAACTCCAATACACTCCCTCTCCAAGTTTAGTGGCTCGAGAGACTACAACCCGATTCAGACATTGTAAGTGTTGCTTCATAGCCGGAGCTCAAAGGTTTCAACGTTGGTTACAAAATATCATCATTATCGGGGAGACTCCGTGGAGTCTCAAAGAAGAAGAAAAGTTTCAGATAATTCATTTGGAAGTTTGAGCTTTCTCGTTCTTTTATATTCAAAATTTGGTTTTGTGTACAGAGACTTTTCGTTTTTGTGTACATAGTCACTTTTGTGATCGAAGATTTTGAAAAGGAGGGGGGAGTTATGGGACAATTCGATTGGCGCTCTGATTGATTAAGCTCAAGATGCCAATATATCACTAAAGAGACTTGTCTTTTATATTCCTTCGAGTAAAGATTCCTAACATTGCAATATTCTATACACAAAGCTATTTCCAAGTTGTTTGTTTTAGTCTGATCGATGTAGAAGATGTTCTATAGCCCTATATTCTACGCAGTTGAGCTCTGTAAAGACTTCTAAAGTACACTACAAACCCACTAAAACTCAATGGCATGACTATACTAATTTCAATCATTTTATTGTGTATGTATCAATATGCACGCCCCGTTTGTGTTTACCATTGAGTTTGACACAAAATCAAGAAATTTCCGAAGGTTGAAGATTCCGGTACACAACGATCTTCATGGGATCTAGTCGATTAATGGATTGAGAATATCACACTCTGTCTGTCTCCTTCTTAAAGTGTCGAGCTCTCCAAGAATTCATGCTTTTGCTCGATCTTCTCCGCGTTCAGATTACGAAACAGCTTCAGAATGCTGCATGGTTAGCTGGTATGTTTGGTGATTCCATTATAGGTACTGTTCTTGAAAGGCACCGAGATGTTATATTGATCACTGGAGGCTGTTCCGGTTTAGGTAAGGCTTTCGTGAGAGAGTTCAAGCGAAGAGGCTGTCCCAAGATCGTGGTGTTTGACTTGAGATTACCCCAAGAGCAAGACAGGATTTTAGACGTTCATTATTACGAATGCGACGTCAGTGATAAGGATAGAATTATGGATTTGAAACATGTCATTGAACAAGAGATTGGGATTGTGACAATCATATTAAACAATGCTGGTATAACAAGTGGCAAATCCTTAATGGAGTTATCTTTTAAAGAGATTGAAAAGATAATTAACGTCAATTTGATGTCAAGCTTTTACATCAATAAAGTCTTCCTTCCAGATATGATTGAGCTCCAGAGAGGTTATGTTGTCACTGTTGCCTCTGTGCTTGGTTATATGGCACCAGCAAACCTAAGTAAGTTTCTTTTCCTTCCCTTATAACAACTTTAAACCACTATCGACGTACTAACAAACTGCCTCTCTCATAGCTGCTTATGGTGCTGCAAAGTCCGGTTTGATTGCATTCCATGAATCATTGACGTATGAACTTGGTCCTCCATTGGGAAACAAAACCGGCATCAAGACATTACTAGTTTGCCCCGGTCAGTTGAAGACAGATTTATTTCAAGGAGTAAATACACCCTCTTCAATTTTGGCTCCAAAACTAGAGCCGTCTTATGTTGCACAGAAGGTTGTGCGTGCTATTGAATGTGGACAGAGAGGTGAACTAAAGTTACCCATTTATGGCCATTTTTTGCCATTATTCCGTTCGCTACCATGGCCATCAACACAATTTGCTAGAATGTTGAGTGGTATGGACGAATCAATGCACTCGTATAATGAAGAGAAGAGCAAATAGATAGTAAAGACCAACATGATCACTATACCTCATCAATGTAATTATTACTTATCCACCTTAACCCCCAAAAGTTTCCTTTTTCACCACCCCAAAATGGCTCGTTAAAGTCGTTTGCAGCAATAATTTTACCCTTTACCAAGCCCAATGGCAAGGAGTTATATGTTCTTGAATCTAGCGAATGGGCTAGATTGTCTCCTGTAACCCAACAATGGCCTTCTGGAACACGAATATACTTGTTGAAGCTTGATTCTGGATCGTAACGATCCTCCATGCTTGGGTCTACTAGAATAAGATCCCCTGGCATTCCTGTAATTCTCTTACAGACTCTCTGATCAGGGTCTGTTGGTTTCAAAGCCACGATACAATCACCAATCTCCAGATTACGCCCCAGTTTGTATCTTTTGGAGGCATAGACAAAATCTCCCGAAGCAGCTAAAGTGGGCAGCATCGATTCACCTCTTGTCTCTGTGAATTCATAAAAATGCGATTGCAAGACATGAACACCACACCCGACTCGCAAAACGTAGCTCAAGACCTTCCCAATAAATCTCACTCTTTCCATCGGTAAAAGTGGAATGCTTCCAAGATGAGTAAAGGAAGTTGTGTTGATGTTATGTTAACAATTTTCAACTCTGGGAACTGGTCGGAAATACCCATACATTTTATATGGCTTAACCCTCGGAAACTTAATAGATTCTATTGAACTTCAACAATTAGAATTGTGCTTTGATGCTGTACCAATTAATCTTTATCATTGTTTAGGAATTGTATTATCAGAGGCAAAATGGCACGTATGGCACGTTATGAGCAGCGAGAGCTTCTTGAGAAACTCATGGGGAGAGATACTCTGATTAACCCGCAACGTCAGCGAAGAGAAATGGGGCTTCATGATCCTAAGATCTGTAAACCATTTTTGCTGGGGATCTGTCCTTATGACCTATTCAGTGGGAGTAAGCAGGATATGGGTCGCTGTAACAAGGTTCATTTGGAGAAGCATAAACTTGAGTACGAGCAGGAAGTTACACAGGGAAAAGAATTCCCCGAATTTGAGCGAGAAGTTGTGAATGTACTGAACAGATATGTGAACGATTGCAATAGAAAGATTGAAGTTGCCTTGAAGAGACTGGACTATACGCCCGATGAAAGAGCTATAATATCTGAAGCAGCCAAAGAGCTGGATGCTGTGGAGGCCAAAATCAATATCATGGCACAGGAAATTGCCAAATTGGTAGAGCGTGGTGAACTAGTGAAGGCCATTGACCAAGGAGTGAAGCTAGAGGAGTTGAGTGTGAAAAGAGAGTATCATATGAAGAGACTAAGAGAAGTTACGGAAAATGTGGGGCAGAGTCAACAACAGAAATTACAAGTGTGTGAAGTATGTGGTGCATATCTTTCGAGATTGGATAGCGATAGAAGATTGAGTGACCATTATCTGGGAAAAGTTCATTTGGGATATGTGGCTATGAGAAATGCTCTGGGTGAGTTGAAAAGAAAGTTGAGAACACACCAATGACTGCTTTAATTTCATCTCATTGAATGGATTATACCATGCAAATGTCCTTATGTGCACAGCAATTGTCTTCACATTATACATCAAAGGGAATAGCTGTTGTATAGGAAACCAAGTTTCCTGAGAAGCCTCGTGAACTTTAGAAAAGTGTAGAAGATTTAGTGTTAGCAGCCAATGTTTATTAAAGCTGGTTTCGGACATAACAATTCAGCGTCGGATATAATAATCATAGTGCAGGTCTCCTCCTTCTCTCTGTATAATTCTCTCAATTTGATCGAAATTTTTATGTTTCGAAATGAGAACAAACATTCCCTCTTGTGTATAAAATCTCGTAAGGTTGCCCTTTTCTCTTTTCTTGAGCTAGTTCTTACTGTATTTTTTTCCCATATGACTCAAGTTTCAACGGAACATCAGTTAGCCTACTAGGCTTCGGTGAAGTATAGATTTATGAAGATTTTAGGATCACAAGTATGCTTTCCAACTGATATCAACGCCGGGGAATAATCAAAATGATGATAAAATAGCTATTACAGGAAAATTTCAATATACTCCCTCTCCTTGTTTTGTGGCTCACGAAACTACAACCCGATTCAAAGAATATTAATCTCGTCATAGCCGGGGCTCAGATGACTCAACCCTCTAAGGGGAAGCTTATCATTATCGGGGAGACTCCGAGAAGTCTCAGAGAAGAAGAGAAGTTTCAGATGATTCATTTGGAAAGTTTGAGCTTTTCTCGATCTTTTATATTCAGAATTTGGTTTTGTGTACAGAGACTTTTCGTTTTTGTGTACATAGTCACTTTTGTGATCAAAGATTTTGAAAGGGAGGGGGAGATATGAGATGGCTTGATTGTGGCTCTGATTGATTAGGTTTCAAGAGTTGATTGAATGTTGAAACAGCTTGTCTTTTTGATGGTTTTACAGTTGAGAGTTATTAGTAACAGGCACATCAATGATTGTGGTCTTTCCCTAAATTTGTAGCTCATGACACTTTATATCAGGTGTTTATTGCAGACAGACTCAAAGGAAAATGTCGCTTTCTGCTTCTCAATGCCCAAGAAGGAGGGTATTTCATAATGCTCTCAATGTAGTAAAAATTGAAGCCCCTGAATTTCAGAAGTTGGAGAATGAACAATGAATAATACTGATGAAGATATAATAACACAGTATATCTCCTCTTCATTTGTTGATCTGTGTAGCCGACTTTGAATAACTAACTGCCTCTAATCTGAATATCTTTTCTATCCCTGGAAGAGACTTTCTACTGTGTATTAAGCAGTATATAAACAGCTGGTTGAGGCACACTCAGGAACGCCAAACACCAAAACTTCAATACTTTTATTCAAATCTTGCGCTTCTTTGTTTATATTCGTGTAACCGCTAAGCTCTCTCTATTGCATAATGGCTGTGCAGACGCAGCGTCAGTTCAGCTTCAAGCCTCCACAACATCAGCAGCAAAGAAAACGAGAATATGAATCATCAGCGGATTCTAGCGCCACTCTAGTGAACACTCCAATGGTGCTTCACGTCCACAGTCAAGGATTGAAAAGGCCAGCTACCCCTGACTTCAACAGTAATAAGAACAATAACAAAAACAATGTCTCTGTCATGAAGAAACCAAGAAAGAATAAGCACTCGTTCGATTCTGCAGACCGGTTGGCGATGTTAGTCACGGCGGCTATTGAGATTCGCTATTGGCGGTTTGGTGTGCGCAAGGAAGCGATGGAGGCTCTTGCACAGCGCTATAACAAACTGATGGGATTAGATGGAGGATGTGGTACATTGGCGCTATCAGCGAAAAGGGCGTTTGAACGTGTGCGTGTTCAGGTTGAAGAGCGATTCAAAGGGTGTTCGTACGAGGAGGCCAGGCAGGCCTCGAAAACCAAAGTAGAGGAGTTGATGATACAGTATTTGCTCAAAGAAGATGAAAACACTGTTAGTTATGAGGGGCACAAAGAAGAGCCAATTGACTCTTCTGATGTGGATGCTGATGTTAAAAATAATACCAATAATGGCCATAATGATGATGATGAGGACGAGGAGGACGATGAGAACGATGACGACGGAGGTCATAAGAATACTAGTAAAGAAGGCTGCAAAATCAAGTTGGAAGAAAGCGAGCAGCTCAACAGACTTGAAAACGTTGTGATTGATATTGAAGACTGCATCGAGACCAAGATACACGACATTAACAATGATTTGAGATCAAACAAGTCCCTAACGAGTGCCAGGTTGTCCTCCATAGAATCAAGATTGAGCGCAATAGAAACAAGGCTAGCTTTATTAGAGGTAAGGTTGAATGATGACCCCAAATAACTTACCTACATATTAATTTTCCTAAAAAGTGCACTTTCATTTTATTTTGTCGTGACGAATCTACATGTTACCCCCGTTTCCTTACATCAACTTTTGTGTCAAATAAAATGTGGTGAGCTGGTCTTGATACCACTTCAATATGAAATAGATTTTCTTCCATGCATGCTATTTATTAATATCCCTGTGAATGGAAACCAAGACCACTACAGTATTGCTAGCCCAATATAAACCACTTACTTGCTCAGATCGTTCATATTCATCCTATCATACTGCAAACAATGAAATTGATTGACGTGTTAGATAAAAACCATAATTTTGATGAAGATGAATTACACCTTATGGAATCCCACAGCTCATCTTTAATTCCTTTTCCTTTCTCATATCCTGCACAACTGAAAGGGTTTGATGAACCTATTCCAAAAGAAAGTTGGCTCTTGGATTCAAAGGTTGATACAATTCAAAAAATTCGATATTTCATGACTGTTTTATTGAAATTGGTGGAAGATCCTTGTAATCTCTGTTTCTTTAAGAGTGAAGGACACTTTTGGACTCGAGTTGCTTTGAACTATGACAAAGAGCTAAAGCGTCCCAAAGATTTCATCAGTGGTCAAAGGGCTGAATTTTTCGTTGCCTATTTCGAAGCTTATTGCTTTCTTAAGAAAAAGGATCGAGAGGTGTTTTATCAAATGACAGGGGACCAACGTGAGGCTTATAGATTATTTTTTCGCTATCTCCAGGCTAGAGATTTGATATGTGAATTTTTCAATGCTAAATCCTTTGGAGAGGTTTTTCAAACTACTAAACATAGAATTCTCTATGAGAGTGTATTTTTGATAACCTCGCGTTTTGAGAAATCATTATCTTTGAAGCGTCCTTTGAATGATACAGATGAGAGAAGGGGTAACTCCACACTTAGTGACTCACATTTCTGTGATCAACTCAATCCGTTGTCATCTTCTTTTGTTCACGAAATGAAATCGAACTCTAAGCGTGCTCGAATGAAATGATACTGATTTTGATCAAAGAAGATGCAATCATTAGACGAGATTCTTCACATCATCAAGCTTCTGGGTTGATAACCTTTTTGATTATAATATATACCTTCACTGATAGGTTTCTTTTCTTTAAATTTTCTCCAATTTTGGCCTTTGTGAGCCTACATTAACGTATTCTGTTTGTGGCAGCCCCTTAATTTCGGTGTCTTTTTTTTTTGCTTTTTGGTCTTGTTCCCGGTTTTGTGTAGTGCCTGTTATTTTGATCCTGATAGTTAAAAATTGCAGATAGGGTCAAAGACTGATACTCTACCGCCAATATGATAGCTTTCTCGGTTTTCTTTCAAAGATAATTTGCTATCCAAGACAATTCCTAAGTTTGTGATTTCGTCAACCACAATACCTTTGTGCCTCCAATTACCCAAAACACACATCCAGTCATAATATCAAATCTTCTATATTCAATTATGTTTCCCTTTGTTAATGGTCCAGCAAAATTTCCAGGGTCACAGTCTCTACTGCCCCCTCCTTTCAGTGATAATTCTTCTCAGGGGCCTTTTATGCCAGCTCCAGAATCATCACCTTTCGACGATTTTTTGGAGATCCCATCTCCCTCTCCAACTGAGACAAACAATATCCGCTTCACACCTGAAGGAGTTCCGTTGAACCCTTTTGTTGCAAAAGATCTAATCACTCCCAATGATGGAGATACTGAAGAGATTGATTTCTTGAAGAAAACCCTACTCTTGGTTCGAACTGCGAATGACTGTCTAATAATATATTACGAATCTTTGGATGGATTCAGTGGGCCTGGTTATACTCTTACCAGTGAAGTTGCAAGATTGTGTAACCCACAGTGGCAGAGAGGACGTATGATTGATGGTAATGAAGTCTACTGGCTTTTGAATAAATTGGATATTCTTATGCCTGCACTATCCCGACAAAGATCAATTTTCCAAAATAGGAGTACAGAAATTCTTTTCAGACTTTTTGACAGCCTTGTCGAAGCCATAAAGGCCTATCGTGTGTCAGTTGGGTTTGTGTGTCGTGAACAACGTGCCAACACTATATCTGAAGCTCTCGGGAAAAAAATCACTAAATTGCCATCACCGCCGCCTTTTGATTGGGATCAGTCTGTGCAGGATTTCTTGGCTTCATTGAGCCCGCCAGCTACACCCATCCCAGAGCTCCCAGCATTCGGAGAGGGACTGATCAACAATACGAGAAGCGATCCGTATACTGTGCAAACTCATGCTCCAGAACCAAATTTACCTGCATCATCTTCAAGGCCTAGTACCGGTTTTCAGAATCAATTAGCTAGAAACAAGAAACGACCGGCTTCCACGCTTGGTCTTCCAGATAGAATGTTCAAAGTTCCAAGAAGAGATGGTTATGATTACAGTTTTACGGACTATTGAATATGTTTTCTGTTTTTCGTTATAAATTTGGAAATTCTGTGGTTTGCCTTGATTTATTGAAGACAATCTACGAAATTGCCCGATACGTAAAAAGAAAAAAGAGTGTAAAGAGTTTTGATATAATTACATATATAAATTTTTTTGCGGTTGTTGCAGCTCGAAACTCGAGCAGGAAACTGTATCACAAACAAATCCACTTAGACAAAGCTCCAAGATAAGTCTTTTTATTTTGGTACTTAGATAACCCATGGGATGAACATATAAGGAACAACTTCTTTGTATTTGAGCCATTCATCACCGTACTTGGCTTCGAGTTTTCTTTGATCTCTAAAAGCTCTATGAATTAAAACGACAAAGAAAAAGACAGGGAAGAACCAAGGTAATGGAGATGCAAATCCACAAACCAACCCCCAAATCAAAGCTTGAGTGTAATCAGCAGTGTAGTGAGGTTTTCTGGCATATGCCCACCATCCATCAATCAAGAAATGAGAACCTAAGGATGTAGTCAAATATTTTGGATTTTCAATATATTGATATGGCAAATATGGGAAAGCTTTTCTCACACCCAAATCACCACGTAATCTCTTTCTGAAATAACTCTTTTGAGAGTTACATGTGTCAAAGAAGTAATAAGCGACACAGTAAGTGATGAATAGAGACCACATGTATGGAGTTGACCAAGCATATTCCTTTGGATCATGGTAGGATAAGTAAAGAGTACAGTGACAGTAAGTGAATGGAACACCAGCAATATTCCAGAAAATCAACATGAAACCGAATTTTTCGTAGGCCATATCCCAAGTTGGAACGATCAAATCTTCACCTTTAGAACAGGCATTTGCGTAGGAAAAATGAGCAAATAGAACTAAGGCCATTTGAGGAGACAAGTAACCATACTGTTCGATTTGTCTCAAGGATGCAGCCAATGTAATATAGAACAAAATGTACCATGGTAATCTAACCTCAAAGAACATCTTTAAATCCAAAATACCGATTCTTGGGTTCAATGGTGCACCTAAAAAGAAGTCATAGATGTGGTTACCAGTCATACGGTGGTAGTCATGACTGATAAACAGAGTGTACAAATATAATACAATAGAGAAAACGATACCAATGATGATAGCAGCGGTCATGATTTCACCAAATTGATCCAAGATGGTGTACAATGGGAAAATCCCTGTGAAATGCAAACCCAAAGCAAGAACCAAGGAAACATAGAATGACCACATAGCATTACAGAAGTATGGCAATTGCTTGTTCTTCAAATGTCTAAGAGGTTGACCTTTGGTCCAAACACCTGGCAATACATAGTAAAAAGCAGCTTGAGTGAAAGCAAAAGTGAGGAAAATCTTCCAAGATGAGCATGATGGAACGCCGTGCTCGAGGAATATGGAGTACAAATGCTTGACAAAGTCCTGAAAAGATTCCCCCTTGGCTGGAAGGGCAAATTGACCATTATAAAACTCAGCAGAGATCCACATATACCACATCAACAATGGGAAACCGACAACCATTCCGATCACACCGGGGACACCACCAAACTCATACTCAATGTCCTCCTTTTTGAGGTATCTGGACTCGAGATCTTTCTTCGCCATCTTTTCACCGTCAATTGAGCTTCTTTTCACACCAAGATATGGGAACACCAGTTTGTAGACGGGAAAACTGAAGGTACTCTTGTGCTTTTTTTGCCCGCTGATCAAAACAATATCCTAAACGAGCATATAAAACATCCAAACACCACTGAGCTCTCGGTGTTTTTTGCACGATTTTCAGGACGCGTTTGATCTAACGCGTAAAAAGTACTTGGTTCAAAAACGTTCTAACATCTTCATTTTTGAGCATAAAAGGATTTAAAAAGTGATGATTGGTGCCTGAAGAGCCCAGCTAGTCGCCAGAAACAAAAAAAAATGAAAAAAGTAAACGACCTCGGACAGGATTGAACTGTCGATCTTGCGATTAACAGTCGCACGCCTTAACCAACTTGGCCACGAAGTCTTATTTTAAAAACAAAAATCAGTTTTAACTTCAGATTCTTTTATTTGTGTTTTGACAATCACGTGATATAACAAATTTCCTGTAAGTTTATATGTAGTAGCTTTCGCTAATGAATAGCTTCTTCATTTACTTGTTATGTTCTACGAAGCTACTTCAATTTCAATCCTGCAAAATATTCAATCAATTACCCATAGCTCAATATACAATAATAAAAAAACCGCCCGAAGGCCTGCATCAAAATCACTCAAAATCATCATCGTCATCATCATCTTCAAACCCTGAATCTGACTCGTCGTCATTATCATCTGAAGAAAGTTCTGCAACCTTGTAATTAGTGGATTTTCCTCTGGTGCTTCTTTTGGCCTTTGGAGTTGGAAGATCACCAACATCAAGAGATAAATCTGAATCCTCATCACTTTCCACTTTTTTTGCCTTTGGAAGTACTTTTTTAGTGGACTTAGGAGGAGCTCTTTTAGCTGGGACCTTTTTTTCCTGAAAGCTTTCTTCAGATAACAACTCAACATCACTGTCATCATCTTCCTCCTCATCTTCACTATCTTCGACAACCACCTTCTTTCTGCCCTTTGCAACTGCAGGTTTTTTTGTTCCTGTAGGAGCCTTCTTGGTGACCTTCTTTGTTGGTTTCTTAGCATCCTTAACTTCATCATCAGAATCTAAGCTCACAACTTCTGGATCTCCCTTTTCAAACTTGCTAAAGAAGCTATCATCTTTACCCTCACTATCTTCATCTTCAACTTTAGAGCTCGTGTTCGATGACCGGGATGGGGACCCGAAAATCGTATTGCCTTTACCAAATACAGATTTGAATTTAACTTCCTCCTCTGGTTCCTGTTTTGGCTCGTCCTTCTTTTTGAAATTCAAAGTTTGCTGCCTTGGATCTTTTTCAGCTTGAGGTTCAGATTTTGGTTTTGGAGTGGACTCTTTCTTGACCCCTGGAGTGGACTCTTTCTTGGGCTTGGTCTTTGGCGGAACATAATCTGGGATTTCAACAACCTCACCTTTCACATTGGCATAAGGATCCTCCTCGTTCTTCTTACCCTTTTTCTTTTTGCTTTTTGGTTTCGAAGCATCCCAGTCATCATCGTCTTTTGCTGCTCTTTTACGCCCTCTAGAGTTCTTTTTGTTGACCAAGGTAGTTCTCTTGATCTCGTCATCCTTCAAAAATTGTTTCCAGCTTGACATAAAGGAATCTAAATCATTGTTCCAGATATCTTTAGCGCTCAATTTCAATAGGTCATTCAACTCAAACTCCTTGTTACCCTTTTGTTGTAAAATCTTTTCGTATCTTTCCTTTGTTAACGACCAGATTGGCATACCCAACAAATAATCGAAACTAGAGATAACACTTTCTCTTTGATGAATGTTAGCATCTTCATCATCTTCACCAGCACTATCAGTACCATCTGTGTCTTCTAGTAATGTTTCATCATGAGTGATATCAGCAGCATCGGTCTTAGAGTAAATAGGATTACCTTCTTTATCAAATTTAGGAAAATCCAAATCTTCCAACTCCTCAATCAAACTTGCCCTCTTCTTGTTACTAACAATCAACTCCTTATCAATGATCATTTTAATGAAACGAGCTTGAGCAGTTAGTCTCACCAGTTCATTTTCTAGTTGTTTAGCCATGTGTTCCTTTCTCTTTTGATAGTATTCTAATCTCACATAAAAGAAATCCTTCATGATTTCTTCAATTGTATCATACCTTTTGATACGGTTTTGAGGGTCGAACAATACCATGTTTGTCAAGTTGATAACCGAAGACAATTTGAATTTCTCATATAAGCCAACAGCTTCAGCTTTTCTCATCTCTTCATCGCTTAATTTAACAATAAATCTGATATTTAAGCCATGCTTTTCTTCGACATCTTTGATCCAAGGCTTCATTTTATCAGTACCAGCTAGACCTTGTAATAAGAACTCCTTCATATTAGAGATCCACAACTTTGGAGGAAGTTCTGTGATGGCAATAGTATTATCATCTAGCTTTTCAATTCTACCAAACATTTTATACTTGCCCGGTCCAATTTTCTGCACTTTACCTTCCCATCCTTTGTACCAAGGCTCCATCTCTTCAGGATCTGCGCCCTCCATCATACGGCGGAGATTATTAACAATATCCTCTGGGTTGAATTGAGGGATCAAAGTAGAGTACCCGGTACCAATACCTTCAGCACCATTGATCAAAACCAAAGGGACTGATGGAACATAACTCACTGGCTCAACAACCTGACCATCATCCTCATTGTGAGTCAACAATGGATAATCCTCCTTGACAATAACTTTTGAAGTGATGGAATTCAAAGCTGTGAAAATATAACGGGGAGCAGAAGCATCTTTACCACCCATAAGTCTAGTACCGAAAGAACCATTTGGTAGTAATAGATTCAAATTATTGGAACCGGTGAAATCTTGAGCTAACCCAATAATAGTTTGGACCAAAGACATTTCACCATGATGGTATGCTGTCTTTTCACTGATATACCCCGCAAGTTGAGCAACTTTGATTTCATTCTTCAAGTTTCTCTTGATACAACCGAAAATAATTTTTCTCTGACCAGGTTTCAACCCATCAAGAACACTAGGAATAGATCTTTTTAAATCGTAAATAGAATGGAGACGTAAATCATTGTTGATAAACTGCTTAATACCAACAGTCTGTTGATCATAACGGTCTTCAACTTCCTCTTCTTTGTAGTCACCAATCCAATCCTTTCTCGCATCAGCCTTATTCTTGGAAAATGCTAATTCAATGAAAGGTTTATCTTCATCTTGTAATGCTTCAAAAGTCTTCAAATGTTTCTCCAAATCAGAAAAATATTCACGGCCTTCTTCTTGAGTGGAAGTACCCAAACCCTTGTAGTACTTGTGCGACCAAGTATATTTGTGAGATTCGGTTTCAATCCATTCCTCGTATTGCGGCATACTGTAAAAGGCAATAGTTTCTTTCTTTGGTTTAGTAATATTAACCTTTACAATTGGTGTAATGAATTCTAATAAAAACCCTGGAATTCTCAAAAGTTCTGGCCACTGACTTTCAATGAAATTGATAATCAAACCCTTGATATGGGAACCATCAGTATCTTGATCTGTCATGATCATGATACGACCGTATCTCAATGATTTGGTATCTTCATATTTTTTCTTATGTTGCAAACCAACAATTTGCTTCAATGCATTGATTTCTGCATTGTTCGTAATTTGAGCATGAGAAGCCTCTCTCACATTCAAAGGTTTACCACGCAATGGATAACAACCATAGTAATCTCTACCGACAACAGCAAGACCAGCCACAGCTAGGGCCAAAGCAGAATCCCCCTCTGTTAAAATCAGAGTACATTTATAACCTTCTCTTGTACCGGCAGAGTTTGCATCGTGAAGTTTTGGAAGACTTGTAATTCTTGATTTTCTTGAACCATCTGTTTTCTTCAAAGCTTTGTCGGCATTAGCTTGAGCGACATCCAAAATCTTTTCGATGAATTCTGTTTTCATAACCTGATTGATGAAATCATCTGGAACTTTACAGTCAGATCCGAACTGAGGCTTTCTTGTACTCATCTGCTCTTTAGTTTGGGAAGTAAAAGCAGGATTTTCAATCAAACAGTTCACAAAGACAAACATGTTACTTCTAATTTGAAAAGGCTTCACAGAAGAATTTTTGTGCTTCTTCTTCAAAACTTCCTGAATCTTATCGACAATTTGATCTGCAACATAAGTGACATGGGTACCACCAGAGGTTGTTGCGATGGAGTTGACGAATGAAATTTGATTGAATGAATTATCAGAAACAGCGAAGGCGATCTCCCAACGACCTTTTGATTTGGGGTCATCCAGTTTCTTGTATATGATTGTAGGCTTCTTTTGTGCATCAGCTTCACTTATGTCGCCATCTGCAAGCTTCTTCGCATCCAACGCCTTGACATACATTTCAACGTATTCCTTGAAGGTTCTGATTTTGAGCTTGGTACCGTTTAAATAAACATCCACGCCTCTAACTGTACCTGCGATATCGTAGACACGGCGACGCAAAACACCCAATATATCCTCATCTAACTTTTCCATATGGAACTTCGTTAAATCAGGTTTGAAGGAGATTTGAGTAAAATCTGTTTGTTTAGATGTCGTGTTCTTAATCTTTGGCTTCTCAGTGGTGCCCATATTATTTCTCCAGACCTGACTATAATGCTTGCCCACATTTTTGTCAGCAGTTTCCACCTTGAATTCGGTTGAGAAAATGTTACACAATTTGGCACCATAACCGTTTCTACCACCGACAACTTTTTTTTCATCGTCATCGTAATTAGACGAGGTCAATAAGTTACCAAAAATCAACTGTGGAACGTACATCTGTTCTTTCTCGTGAAACTCAATTGGGATACCCCTCCCATCGTTTTTAACTGAGATAATATTGTTTTCTGGATCAATCTTAACTTCGATCTTCTTCATTGTTGGATCACGGATCTTGTTGTCAGCAGCGTTAACCAAAATTTCATCGAAGATCTTGAACAACCCAGGCACAATCTTCACCTCCTTATCCACCATGGACTCTTGTTCCTCTGAATAGACCCACATCTTCTGCAGCTGGGGCTCCGTAGAACCAATATACGTGTCTGGTCTTTTCAAGATATGTTCAAGCTGCGAAAGCTTCTGATACTGCTCGGTGACGTTCTTCTTCTTTGGTTTCGGGGACGACATCACGTTGACGTTTGAATCTTGCAATGGCTGGGGCATCTTTCGAGCAGCAAACAAAGCACTTGAGTCCGTGAAGCTTCTCGTGTTTATAAGAAGGCAAACGCGTAATGGGAAATTTCTTGTTTGTTTACTTTTCAGCACACAGGAAATCGGAACACGCACGCCACAGGCCATGTGAAGGGCAAAAAATGGACCAATCACAGTTCGCGATTCGCTTGAGTGTTTTTGAGTGAGAGGTGAGGACTTCAGGTTAGGAAAAGGCGTAATTCGCACCATTCAGACTGACAGCTTTATGCTACACAGTAATATGCCGGGTTTATGTCTGTCCGGAGGTAAATCTCAGACTGCTCAGAACTTGTGGTTTCCGATCGGAAATTCCGAGCTGAGGCTCTAGGCAACCCCTAACTTTGCAATTGTTATTCAGCTGAAGGAAGACGAAAATATCACGATCGATAGCCTTAGTAGATCTGTGCGAAATCGGTACAATCTTGGTACACGCTACGCAAATCAAGGCATCAAGATTCTTATCATTAAAATGCTATAACTTTCATCTCTTGAACAACAGACTCAGAAGGGAATTGGATGGAGCTTGCGCTGCTGCTTGTGGCTCTGGCTGTGGTGATGCGATTGGTGTCTCTGGCTGTGGAGATGGAGATTTATGCAATAAATTGAGTAAATCATTGGCTGAAGAACCATGATTTTGTGCAGATGGTTCAATGTTCTCTCCCTCTAGATCCGATGCCTGTAAAGGAGTTGCTGGTGCTGGTGACTTTCTTTGCAGTAAAGAGAGAAGATCCTGTGATGGAGATGGAGACTCTGTAGATGCCTGAAATGAAGGTGATGGAGTAACCTCTCGATCCGTACTATTGGAATTCTTATGTAAAAGACTCAACAGATCCTGACCAGCATTCGTTGTTTGTGGTTGGGGTTGTGATTGCACGGAGTGAAGTGAATGTTCAGGTTTCTTATGTAACAAGGAAAGAATATCATGACCTGCATTGGATTGGGATTGTTCCTGTTGAGAAGGCGCCGACGTTTTGTGCAACATATTCAGTAGCTCATTACCACCATTACTTCTAGTTTGTGGTTCCTCCTTAGGGGTGTTCGATCTCAGTAAATCCAACAATGGATTGGAATTGGTGGAGCTGTATTCATAATCTGTATCCGCATCCTCTGCTTCGATATCATCTAAAGTTTTGTAAGATTTGTTCTCAGCAGAAGTTGAGGCTGGACTTGGCCGATGCAATAAGTTCAATAAATCATTTTTGGCTTGACCATTCTCCGATGGCAAATGCTCTAGTGATTGATTAGCTGTTTCCATGTTGAGATCTTCAGCGTTATCTTCGGCGAGTGACTCTTCATTTTCTTCTTCATCTTCAGCATCATCTGAAAATTCAATGGTAGAGGTTCCACTCTGATCCTCAACATCGTCACTCTCTTTCTTAGCATCATCTGTATTGTTACCATTTTGAGTTTTTGCGACATCGTCCAAATTCTCGCCCCTCTTCAACAGAGTAAATTTCTTTGGGGTAGTCTGCACAGGTGCAGATGATTGGCTTGAACGCACGTTAAGTGGCTCTCTCTTCGATGGTATATTGGCATATGAAGGCTGCTCAAAATCAACAATTGGCTTGTTGATACTGGCAATATCATCTTTGTACTCATCATCAATCTCAAAATCCTCTGGATTGATATCTTCTTTGGTTTCATTGTCATCAGCGACAGACTCATAAGATTCAATTTCGTCCTCATCTGTGAAGTCTTCGAATAATTCTCCATCCTCGGCTTGGGCCTTGGACTTCTTGATCAGTTCTAATAGTTCCTTGGTTGGAGGAGCTGGAGAATCAAAACGATCGGTGTGTGTAGTCTTGGATTCAAATTCATCTTCTGGATCCTCCTCACTCTCCTCTGAATCGTCAACAATCTCTTCGGACTGTTTAGCTTCTGTAAAACTCTGTTGTGGTTTGTTTTGAGATTGAAGCGAGTCTCTTTTCAGTATAGTTAATTTCGGTGCATCCTTCTTTGGCTTGATCATATCAAGAAGCGCTTTTGATGCATCTGTATTCGACTTGTTATCATTATCCTTGGAAGTCTGCTCTTTAACCTCAGGTTTTTTGTTCAAAAGTGCAAGCAATGCATTTTTATGTTCATTAGAGTTTTGTTCATTATTGTTTTCTCTCTTCAACAGTTGCACTTTTGGTTTTTCGTTGCCGTCTTTCTTCATCAAGCTCGACAGCAACTCTCTTGCATTCTTCTCCTTTTCATCTTCCTTTTTATTTTTCAAGAGACCCAATAGTTCTCGACTTCCCTCCTCGTTTCTCAATCCGACACTTGGTCTCTTCAATTGTTCAGGATTTGGAGCGGATTGGAATTGAGTAGGACCCTGTGGGATTGGAGGCAAGTTGAAAGGCATTGGCATAGAGTATGGCTGATAGTGCAGTTGTGGAATCCCACCTTGTTGGGGTGGTGCAAATGGAGCAAATGGGGCGAATGAAGAGGGCATGAAAGGAGCATGCTGGAAAACAGGCGGTTGAAACCCATACCCAGGCATTGGAAATTGCATTGGAAAATGTTGAGGAAATGGTTGTGGCTGCTGATGAGAAGGTTGTTGTGATTGAGCTTGTGAAGGTGGTGTGGCATGGTTGCCATTTGGTTGAGCTTGTTGATCCTTTAGCTGTTTGTTGGCAGCTGAAGTTCTGATAAAGTCTAGTAACTCTCTACCTGGATCATTAGCAGGTTGAACTTCTTCACCGACTCCAAGCATAGATTTCAATTGAGCTTCAATCTGTAATTTGAGCTGTTCTTCACTAACTTCGCCCTTGTTCTTCTTCACATATTGAATCAATGGTTGAATCATGCTATTGACCAAAAAGTATTTACCACTATTGTTCTTCATCTTTTTGCACAAGTTTCTGAAATCTCTCCACTCAATGGCATTAATCTCATTTCTCACTTGTGGTTTAAACTCGGCATCCTCTGGAATGTTTTTACAGAGATATATTCTATAGTTTTTCCCTCTGATAGTTCTCTCGATGTACTCATCTTCTTTCAAATATGGAGAAATATCAAAACCAATTTCCTCTTTAACTTCTCTGATGGCACATGCAGCATCATCCTCGTCTTTAGAGATCTTACCCCTTGGAAAACTCCAATTCACAGACTCTGTACCTTGGATCAAAAGAATCTTATTCAAGTTGGCCGTGAATAAAGCAGCACCTCTCACGGGGATCGATTGTTTGTAACTGACAAACTCTTTGAGCCCTTCTTCAGGATCTCCTCCCTCCCATATCATTGGGAAGAGCTCAATAAGCTTTTTTGAAAAGGCTTTCATCTTCAGTCCAGGTAGTGATGGATTCAAAGTACGCACAAAGTCCAAATAAAACCAGTGTGCCTCTTCAAATAGGAAGAATACTCTCTGTATAAAGCTGTTAGTCTATATATAGCAAGATTTCAAAGTCTCTAATATACTTACTGCATTCGACGATAGGTCTTCCGGTGGAGCGTTGATGACGAAACGCACCAATATGTCTTCCAGTACTCTGTCCAACGTTTGGCCCTGAAAGCCGTCGCTCAATTGTATGGACATGTTTTTTTTTTGAATCTTTGTTGCAGTAGTGCTATGTGTTTTCTTGTGTGCAATGTAATAATCAGCAGCAATTCTAGCTATATAATGAGGTGTATAGGAAACCTCTCTTAATTCCTTTATTCGCTCTGTCGTTGTAATTGTTGATTTTGCCAGCCTTTTTGTTTGTTGCACCCGAACACCAATGTTAGAAGTCTGATTTCACGGATCCCCGAGCAAGAGGGTAAACCGAAGTTTTTGATATATCATATTACCACCATTCCATCGTCTACAGGGTGGGTTGTCCGTTGATCTTTATCTTGTGTACAATGGTCTTGAAAGTCGGTTACGTCCCTGAACATTTCAGCACACCCCTGCACTTTGCCTCGGCAAAAGGTTTCTTCAAAAATCACGGAGTCGAGGTCGAGCTCATCCCATATCCTTCTGGCTCGGGCCACTTGATTCAATCATTGGAGGATGACTCTCTAGACATTGCCATCGGTCTTACAGAGGCCTTTGTGAGAGGTATTTCTCAGGGCAAGGAAAACTATAAGTTAATTGGGACTTATGTGAAGAGTCCTCTACGCTGGGCTGTTAGTACTGGTTACGAAAGAGCTCTCAAAGACAAGAGTGAGCTTGCTGGCAAGAAGATTGGTGTTAGTAGAATTGGCTCGGGATCATATGTTATGGCATTTGTTTTGGCTTTGCAGCTTGGATTCAAAAAGCCTTTTTTCAAAGATTTCCCAGTTGTCTCTACTTTCAAGAATCTGAGAGACTCGGTTAATCAGAAAGGTGAAGTGGAAAGTTCAGATGCATTCATGTGGGAATATTTCACCACAAAGAGATACTATGATAACAAAGAGGTCAAATACATTGGTGAGATCTATACACCATGGCCATCTTGGGTTATCAATGCAAGAACCGAGATAGTTAACAATAAGGCCCAAGAATTGAATGAATTTGTTCTAGCCGTAGAGGAGGGTATTGACTACTTCAATCAACACAAGGATGAAGCGGTTGATTATATTTACCAGAATTTGGACTATTCCAAAGAAGATGCACAAGAATGGATCAAAACAGTTGAATTCCAGGACATTGGTAAAGTTTCCAGTATCGATCAGGAAACCGTTGTAAACAAAACTTATAAAGTCTTGATTGAATCTGGTGTCCTCGATGACTCTGAAGAAGTTATTGTGGAAAGATTAAGTAAAGGTGTGATTTCTATAGACTCAGTCAAATATTATAACGGAGAACTTTGAAATTCCTGTAGATGTTTTGAGCATTCGTAAAACTTATCACAACTTCATATACTAATATACATATATAGTTGTACGTCTCATCGCCAACACATCAATTTCAATCTCTAATATCTAACTGATCGCTCACGGCTCCCTTGATTTTCGTGGTACATATGCACTATTTTTTTTTTTTTTTTTTTTTTTTGCAAAAAGGGGGTTTATAACAAAAACTAGAGGGGCAAAAAACATGCCTCTAGGTCCGTTTTTTGGATTGAAAAAAGAGGTTCAAGCAGACCTATACCTTGTTGGTGTTATTTCAAGCTCCCAAAATCATTATAAACCCAAAAAAATACGAAAAAATAGCAAAAAAAGAAATTGCGATTTCTGTGGATCGAACACAGGACCTTTAGATCTTCAGTCTAACGCTCTCCCAACTGAGCTAAAGCCGCAGTTCTTGAAAAATATAGATTTAGGAGTTTTCCGGACAGCTCAAAAACTTTCCAGCGTGCCTTAACCGGATTTGGGCAGAATACTTGTTTAAGCTATTCTAGTTGATTGAAGAGCGTTGAAATCGTTGAGTGACTCAAGGTATCAGAGCGTTCACGTAGCTCTCTAAAGATCTCAGTCATGAAAGTTCTTGGTCTCGTATCATGCGAATTCAGGCTCGAGCAAAATATACCTTTGTGGTTCAATGCGCGAAGAGCACGTTGGCAGCTCACAAGGCTCTTGGTATAAGAACCTGTTTCATCCCTTTCTCTTCTGACTTTTAACAGCAAAATGGATCTCCAGTCAGATGCAACTGGACTTGGCCTTCCAGGCTCTCTTTGCCTATGGGTCAGTATCATCATTGTGGAATTTCAAGGCACAGGACGATTATTTCTCTCAGTATCATAACGAGTCAGCAATCACTACAGAATTACCAAAATTTGGATTACGGGATCAATGGAGCTGGAATGGGCTAGTGGAGGACTTACAGCTAAAGAGTGAGTCTAACCCCAATGAGTGGTACAAACTTGTCTTTTTTGCACGTCATGGTGAGGCATGGCATAATGTTGTTAGCAAGGACTTGACTATTGAAAATGGTGATATTCGAAGTGCCGATAGTGGTGATATCAACGGTATAGAACTATTTGATGATGACCTCACGCCTTACGGTACTGAGCAGGTAAATAACCTTAGCCTCATATGGGCCAAAGAAATAAAAAAGAACGGAGCACCTTATCCCCAGTCCTTTTATATTTCACCATTGCAAAGAACCTTGCACACTTTTCGTGAGACTTGGGGGCCTGGTCAGTATGGAAAAGTCATTGAAAGTTTGAGAGAACAATATGGGAAGTCTTTAAGTTACAAACGACACAACAAGACGTGGATTCTTGAAAATTACCCTCAAGTCACTTGTATTGATGAATTCACGGAGTTTGATGAGCTATGGACAAAGAAGAGAGAGAAAAAGCGTCACGTTAGAAAACGATGTGAGCATTTTATGACGTACCTGTTTGAAAAGGACACCAGCAACCATGTTGTAAGTGTGACATCCCATTCAGGAACTATATCAGAGTGTTTGAAGCTCATAGGACATCCACGGCATCACTTGGAGCCAGGACAGATCTTACCTGTGGTGATCAAGGCTAGTCATATTTGAAGCAAATATATAACTAGAACCATCTCTCTTCATATGGAAATGTATTTATTCCAGTCAAGTAAGTGGGGAATTTAGGATAGTTTACCACGGTATTCCGTTTTGGTAGGGTCCTGTTGCCTGCATGAACATCTTGCATTTTTGTTATTGTTCTCATGCAATATCCCCGGATGATTCTCTTTTTATGAAAAAGTCCGCCTCAACTCCGTAAGTTCCCTTTTCAAGGTCTAAAACCGTTCACCTGATAGCTTCCTTGTATAAAACTTGCTGTCAAAGTTAGCGCTTATCATCAAAGAGCGAGAAGGCATGACGTCCGTATATTTAAGGAGCTGTTTTTCTTCAAAGCAAATAGCTTAACCCCTGAAATTCTTCTGTCAAAAACAAAGCAACGTTCACAATGACAGATACAATGAACAATAACCCACTTTTAGGAAAAGAGACTACTGCACCATCAAGTAGCAGTACGGGGACTAAGAAATCATCACCGGTGGTTGACACTCAGCCAAGACGTACTGTTAAGATGAAATATGCAAAAACTTATGAGACTAAGCAATTGGGGCCTTATCAACAAATGATGGCTAGTATTGGTAACTTTTTCGGTACACTGGGTAGTATTCCAATCTGCTGTTGCTGTCCAAATCCATACACAAATGTTAGTCAAGGTAATGTTGGTTTGGTTACCAAGTTTGGAGAGTTAACCAGGGTTGTTGACCCAGGCTCCACCTATGTCAATCCAGCATGTGAAAAACTCATTAGTGTTTCAATCATGACTCAAGTGCAAGAAGTTCCAGAGCAAGCATGTTTGACTAGAGATAATGTTGTTGTTAAAATTAAGTCGGTTATTTATTACAACATTGTTCATCCTGAAAGAGCCATTTTTGGCATTTCCAGTATTTCCAATGCTATATCTGAGAGAACTCAGACTACTCTTAGAGATGTTATCGGTTCTAGAATCTTACAAGACGTGATTGAACGTCGTGAAGAGATCGCTGAAGCTATTCAGGAGATTATAAGGGATATCGCTGCTGCTTGGGGTGTCCGTGTTGAATCTATTTTGATCAAAGATTTGACTTTGAGTCGAGATGTCACTGAAGGTTTAAGTCAAGCTACCCAAGCCAAAAGAATTGGTGAATCTAAAATCATCATTGCCCGTGCTGAAGCCGAGGCAAGTAAGTTATTCAGAGAAGCTGCTGACACTTTAGCTTCTCCTGCTGCTTTGCAAATCAGATACTTGGATGCCATGCAAAATATGGCTAAACAAGCTAATTCTAAGGTGATTTTTATGCCTGGTTCTGGTGATATCAACTACAATGCCGATCCTAATAATGGTAGCATTGAAAGCGAAGATGTCAACATGAACACAACGCATCAGTTAATCTCCAAACAAATAGGATTACAAGAATCCTTGACTAAATGATTTTGTTCACCGTCTCCTTGAAATAGCACGGCTTTCTTTCTTTCTTATTTAATAATTCAATGGATCTTTTTTGTTCTTGACTTTATTTCAGTTTGTCTAATAATTTTTACTCTATTTATTTAACGTCTTTTAACCTTTCTAGCTTGTAAATATGTAGCAATTGCAAGTAATTATCATCATGTATTTATGAGTTTGGTATATCCCACGCCGGCTTCAATCTTATTCATGAAATCAATAAGACTCACTTTCCCCTTTTTATTTATCTGATGAAAAAAGTGAGGGACAGGACGTGGAGTGTTGCTTTTGGCACCGCTTTGAATCCACATGACACGGAGGAAAAGACGTGTGGATCTTCGAAGGTGCCAATTGGAAATATTTATTTAAAAGACATTCTCAATCTGTAGCAAAACGTCAAAATGGCCATTCTAGAGGAATCGCCATCACAAAGATCTCTTTGTCTAAGAGAATTGAACAAAGAGAAAGAATGGAAAAGTCACTAAACACGAAAATTGACCGAAAAAGAGAGGAAAGTGAAGAAAAAAAAAAACATTTGGTGAAATTTTTTTACTTTGAAGGTGAACGTGATGTTCGGGTGTGTCGATTATGTTCATTTCGCGAATTTCCCAGAAATCCATAATCTCGTACGTAGTTTTGGATCAGGTTGTTCGAATCATCATCAATTCTATAGATAATCAGCAGCTCGTACAATGCCTCCTGCACCACCTCCACCTCCACCTCCACCAGCACTTGGGGGAGGGAATCCCACACCTGCACCTGCTGCTCTACCAAAAGGAAGGGACGCTTTACTAGGCGATATCAGAAAGGGAAGATCACTGAAGAAGGTGGAAACAAATGACAGATCTAAACCACAAATTGGCGGATCCTCCTCATCTTCAGGGGCCTCTGCCCCAATGGGAATGGGCATGGGCATGCCACCTACAATACCAAGCGCGAGACCTAGCCAGAGCTCTGCTCCTCCTTCAGCACCCTCTGTCCCTTCAGCTCCACAACTTGGTGATATCTTTGCCAATGGGATGCCCAAGCTCAAGCATCATGGCAATGCACCTTCTGCTCCTTCTATTCCGTCTGCTAGTGCCCCGTCGCTACCCTCTACAAGGCCCCAAAGAAACTCATCCCAGCCTGTTCCTGCTGCCCCTGCTGCTGCTCCTCCAATTCCTGGGTCTGCTGCCCCGGCATTGCCTACAAATAATAACAATCTAAGAGTACCTACTGTTCCAAAGAAGAGTGCACATGTGAGAAACCTATCGAACTCGTCTGTCAAATCCAACTCATCAGACCAAAATATCCCATCCGCACCAACAATGAAAGCTCCTCCATTGCCAACTGGAAGTGCCCCTTCAATCCCCCACACAAGACCACAACGGAAAGCCCCATCTGTGCCATTGAATGCTGCTCCACCAGCTCCAAGTGCTTCTGCTCCACCTTTACCAACCTCTTCAGCTCCACCGGCTCCTCCTTTACCATCCTCAAATGCCCCAGCAGCACCTCCGCTACCATCATCAAATGCTCCACCGGCTCCACCTGCTCCAAAGGCTCCAGCGGCACCTCCTCCTCCGCCAATGCCTTCTTCGACATCAAAAGCGTCTTCTACCCAAACTGCTTCAAGACCTGCTCCTCCAGCAGGTGGATTGGCATTCTTGGCTGATATTCAAAAGAAGAGAGACGATTCTCATGTTGTTGATTCTGTTCCTTCCAATTTCTCTGCTGCTCACCAAGTTGCTGAACAAACAACAAAAGCCTCAACTACAACAGCGGCTAGCTCTGCTCCTTCTGCACCCTCTGCCCCTGTACCTACAGGGAACCCATTGGCTGATGCTCTTGCTGCAAGATTTTCTCAAAAAAAACCAGAAGCTACACCGATTGCTCCTCCTGTTCCATCAGTAAGCAAACCTTCAACACCAACACCGGCTGCTCCACCTCTTCCACAGTCATCTGCACCTCCACCACCGCAAGTTCCATCTTCGTCTACACCACCATCATTACCAAAGACTTCTGCTCCACCTCCTCCCCCTCTACCAAGCTCAAATGCTCCTCCACCTCCACCAATGCCGTCATCGACGACAAGTTCGACTTCAACAAACGCACCTACAGCACCTGTTTCTAATCCATTGGCTGGTGGTGGTCTTCCATTTTTACAAGAAATCAATAATAAGAGAGATGACAGATATGTTGTTGATAAAGCAGAACCTTCCTCTTCGGCTGCACAACAATCAGCACCTGAACTTCCAAGAGCGTCTGCTCCGCCCGCTCCTCCTACTCCATCAGTTCCTAAATCATCAGCTCCATCTATTCCATCTGAACAAAGGGCAACAACTTCAATGTCTACTCCACCTCCACCACCACCTCCATCTTCATTTCAGAAGACTTCCACAGCGCCATCGATACCTCAGTCTTCTGCACCCTCATTACCACAATCTTCTGCACCATCTCTTCCTTCTGCACCAGCCCCAGCTCCACCATCTCCAGCTTCACGCAAGGCACCTGCTCCTGCCCCACCATCACCAGCTACTAAATCACCACCTCCACCTCCGGAATCACTATCATCATCATTCAAGCATAGACTTTTTTCAAAAGGTCAATCAGAATCTTTTACTAGTACACCACAAGCTGCTTCGCCCAAGATTGATTCCAGTAGTTATACTTTGAATTCCAATGGTACTGGATCCAAGGTTCAAATTGATGATTCAAGATTCAGATTTGTTAATGCCAATGATCTACCGAAACCAAGAGTATTCCAGGGAAAGCAAAAGCTCTATCCAAGTGGTAGAGGTAGTTCTGTGCCATTGAATCTTTCCCTTTTTACATGATTCTCAAACACAACTACTATTATGATGACTCTATGTACTTTTATTATTCGTTTATATACAGACTTATATCATTCATGACTTCATGTAAAAGATTAGTTTTTTCATCAGCACCGATCATCACCCCAACCATCTTTCCATCTCTGTTTCCACAACGAACAGTCAAACTCCTTTTTGCCCGTCTTTCTATTCACCTCGTTATGGGCATCACACAACCATTTACCAAACTCCTCTTGTGACTGTACCCGAGGTTTCTCACGTTCCATATATTTCTCAAAATCTGAGGCACAGAACCAGCATGGATACAACTTGGCAAACAGTCCCATGAATGAGGACATGTCATTTTGTTTCTCCACTGAGGGCTTCTCTGGGTACTGCGCAGCCATCGTGTGCAACAGTGTCCACGTCGACCGTCCCAAAACCTCCACGTCTGCTGGACAATCACGTGGATAGTTCTCCTTCTCTTTGTTCCCGACAGCAGCCACCCCGGCCATTCCAGCCATTCCGGCAAAAGAAGAAGAAGAAGAAGATGATGATGATGATGATTTGCCCATCACCGATTTGAAATCCAGTAATGTGTTACACGCCCGACACGGTTTCCCATCCTTATCGTATATGATCTTGTGCCCCGAGGGTCCATACTCAGGCCTAGTCTCGGTGTTTTCATTCATGTCGCTCTTGTGGTTTGAGAGTGTGTATAAAGGTTTAGTACTCGTTATAAGCTGACAAATTTTGATAGGAAGAAAGAGTAGTGGTTATACCAAAACGGCTCAACCTTGGGGAAATCTGCCAATGTTTACTTCTTTTAAACACTTTAAAAATGAGATTGAAAATTCCTGACCATCTTCAGTAGATTTGGAGGTTTGTGTCAAAGCTACATATTGTTAAACTTGAACTAGAAGTGAGCAAAGAAAACTACAAATGTCCAGTCCTGGCATCTCACATTATTACGATCAAAACATACTATTATAAGAATGACTCTTTTCACTTTTTCTGCAACTCTTCTTTCAATGCTTTATTCTCTTCTATAACGGTTTCAACCAATTTAGTCAATTGCTCAACCTTCTCATACAATGGATAAATATCCCAACCAACTCCTGCATGTTCACCTTGTTCAATTGGTGGAGCAGTACTTTTAACTTTTTCAAACCACTCTTTTGTAACGTTGAAATGAGGATCGATTCTTTCAGCAATCATTTGGTTTCTCATGTCTTCGTTGGCATGTTGAGCACTCAATTCAGCACCATCTGTGGCAAATATCCCTTCAAATGAATCTTCATATCCATCTGTTAAATCCCATTCACGATTGATTTCATTAGCATCATCACTTAATTGTCTGTAACGGTTGTATTGGACTCTTCTAGCATCTCTTGTCTCGTTGATCGAGATGTACACTAAGAATGGTGAATATATAATCAACATGACGGTATAACAGAGCTTGTGATAGGATTTTGATGTCATAAACCATGAAAGAGGAGTTATCACGAGTTCAATCAAGTTCAATGGAGGTACAAACACATTTTGATCTGGAGCACGAATATACCTCAATGTCTTACCAGCAACAAGAGCCATGTATTCATCAATGGCATTGTCGTAGATCTTTTGGTAGGCAGAAGCATATAGAGCCACTAGGATGTTCAACAGGATAACAGTGACTAGAAATGAGTAGAAATAGTATAAAATATCAGCATAAGGAGGTGCAAATCTTTCAAAAGCTTGGAAATCACCACTCCCCAGAATGGTTTGACCCAAGTTTGAAATGATCAGAGCTGTAGCATCTCTTCTCCCATCAGCAGAGTCCAATCCAAGGAACCCTTGCAAGAACCCACCAATGACAATGATCAACAGGATGAAAAAAATCAAAGATTCTTTCATCATGACTTTGATGACGACAATCATAGCACCAACGAATTTCTGAGCATCAAGGTATAACAATAACCGCATGTACATCAATGGAGCAGCTAGGGACATCACTCTGAAGGATGCTTGGTCTAATGCCACTGAAGCTGGTGATTCCCATGGTTTGGACAAAGAGAGTAATCTAAGGACAATAGCGCCTGAAACCAATGCATAGAGACAGTCGTTGAAGATAGACCAAAAGGAAAGATAGTACCATCCAACATGATATAATTTGACAAGTTCATCATAAACGTAGGAGAATGTGAAGAAATAATAGAAATATTCGAAAACATCAAGTGCTTCCACTGCTCTATCGTCTTTATTGACAATGATTGTGTAAAGAAAGAGATAAATCATGGAAAAAAAGATTTCCATAGAGTTTTGGTATAAAGGGGTTTTGATTCTATCAGGATCGAAATGAGCAGAGACGGTTGGTTTGTTGACATCCTTGTAAAGGACATAAGAAGATGGATCATTCCCACTCTGGACAATCCAGCCACGCCATAGCCATTTAACACATCTCTGGTACCCTGAAGAGCCAATGACAATGGTAGAATGCATGTCCACAGCCAATTCCAATGCGTTTGTTGGGACAGAGTCTTCAGAGTTCAAATTGACAACGTAGCGACGACAAAGCATTTGGATGAATAGATAATTATCATCATTTTCACCTTCAATGATCAGTTTAGCCAATTGTTGAGAAGTTGATGCTCTGAGGAAATACAATTCAGAATCATGAAGTTCTGTAGCGGAAAGATCCCAATACCAACCTGTGATTTTCAACAAAGCAAACACCAATACAGCACGATATTTGTATGAGCTTGTACCCTTTTTCCCTTCTCCCGTGCCTCCTGCTGCCTCGAGAGCCAATTGAATCACACGATGGTTGAGGATCTTGGATTCAGGAGAAAGTACCTCTTCCTCTGCAAATTGGATAGGAACGATTTCATCAATTAGATATTTCAAATTTAGACAGATTCTTAGCACTTGACGAGGTGATGGTGGTACAAACGAGGATATCTCATCCTCTGTGAGTGGGAGGATGTTCTCCAGTGACATTTGGCTATTTTTCACAGAAAAGAGTACGTAGAATAACAAAACACGGGAAAGAAAGAGAAGGAGGATTTATATGTTTTTGGGCGTTCCTGAAATGAAATTTGCTATATGCAGTCGCGTCAAGGAATTTGATAAACGATTTTTGATCTAATCCTTGGCGTTTACTTCTTACTACTGGTGGTCATTTCCATCTTCAGCTTCTTATATTTTGGCGTGTTATCTAGTCCATCATCACCGCGTATTTAATACTCATTTGATGAAAATTGATTAATACTCGTTGATAAGAGTGTAATGCAGTCTCGAAACCCTCTTTTTTTTTTTTTTTTTTTTTT